>CAWUFW010009063.1:600000-821480 GCA_963921515.1 Calotriton arnoldi | reverse complement strand
TGTTGTGCGCATCGTACTTGCTCGTTCGGTGTGCTGTACGGATCGGTCGGGAAACTGGCTTTCGCATGGCTTTTTCCCGACCGAATGGTATTGGGTGCGCCTCCGACCGAGATCGGAATCGGCCCCTTAGTTGTTCTAATTAGTGTGCCTTTTATATTGTTAATTTAATTGTTTGTTGAATTCTATTGGTTAAAGATGTAATTTATATTGGTTAGTGTACTTTAGTTTGACATTTTTTTATCAGTTGAATCCTTCTATGATAAACACTAATTTGCATTTCACTCTTTATGTATAATATGTATTTTTGTTTATGAAATTTATGTATACTTTGTAATATTTAGGTTGGTGTTTGTAGTTAATGGTAATTTTTGGTGAGATTTTATTTTCTGTATTTTAGATTTGTACATTTTTGGGGTGAATAGCAAACATTTTGTTTTATTTAAATTGAATATGTGTAAAACAAGTTTTGGGTTTATTTAAAGTAATTATTTTATGTTAAAAGTGTTTTTTTACTGTTTTATTAATGATTATTTATTTTGGTGGTAATATTGTACTCGATATTCTGTATATTGATATTTGTGACATATTTGCATTTATTTAAAGGTAATGATAATTTTGTTTCCGATATTTTGGTTTTCTGATATATGTAAAAATCGATATTTTTAACAATATCTGTGTTCTCGATATTTGTGGTTTTTATAGTTAAGCATACGGAGTCAATATTTTTGTTATCGATATATAGGGACAGATTATTATGGCGGTGGGACCGCCACCAACAGGACATTGGTGGCAGACCGACCACCGACAGCACTTCAGTCCGATCACCACATTATGATGCTGGCAGTCGGACCACATTGGTCGGGGTACCCACCGCTGTCTCTGCCAGGATCTCAGATCCTGAGGGGGCGGCTGAAGGAAGTGGCCCGTTTGGGGTCACCCGGGTCACTCACGACCACCTCTCAGCCTTCCATACCAAATGAGGAGTCGGTTAGACAGTAGAGAATACAAACCAATATATGTTTATTCAGATACGCTCGAGCGGAGCCCGGTCTGCCCAGTCTCTTAGGAGTGCTGCAGAGAGGGACTGACATCAGCAAACATGGAGATACATTATGTATAATTCAGAACCAATGAAGACACGCCCATAATGGAATTTTCCGAGCAGATGCAGCTAATCAAAAAAGTACAGAAGGATAGGTTTCGATTGTGAGGCCGGACACACACTATCTCCAAGCCAAGGTCACTCTGCCCGTGCCCGCCACTGGACTAGTGGGAAAAGGCCTCTATTTAGTGGGAAAGGTATGCGCTAATAAGAACAGTGTATTCATTAGCAAAACAAGGCCCAACCTTAGAGAGAAACAAAACTTTCGACAACCCATTTCCTCAAAGAGGCAAGAAGCAGTTTCGAGCATGATTCAAAATGGCGGCTAAACATAAAATGGTGCCGCGAATGCTAACTTACATAGAACAATGCACAGGCAAAATAACGAAAACATTTTCATTCCAATACGGCGGTCAGACTCACAGCACTGAAAACCAGAGGTGCCAAGTTAGGCATCGCCGGCGGAATTTGGATATCTCTCTGGCAGCCTTTTTATGGCGGGAACACTGCCATGAAAAGGTTGTCGGAAGGTGACATGGGGGCCCTCAAATTGGCCCCCTGGCTGGCATCATAGGCCACTGAGAAGTGGCCATGGGGGCACATGTAGTGCCCCCACTCACCTCCCTGCACTGTGTGCCATGCACTGCATGGTACATGGCACATGGTGCATGGGCCTGCTGGTGGAGCTTCAGGGTGGCGTCATGTGCTGCACCTATTTACATTGGTGGCAGCATGCCACACCGCAGTTCTGACAGCTTTGTGACCGCCAACCCGGCCAGTATCGAAATGCCGCAGTCAGACTGCAGCTGCATGTTGGGCGGTCTCCTGACTGCCTCAATAGCGGTTGGCAGTCCGACCAACCGCCGTCATAATCAGCCCCTTAATTTCCAATATTTTTGTGTTTGGATATTTGTTGGATCAATATCATGTCAGTGATCCAGCTTTTGTCCTCCTCCTTTATACAAATGTCCAAAAATGGGACTCGCAACAAGATCTATTGCCGTAAATTTGATATTGGCATCACATGCATTAAGCCATTTTTTATAAGTATCTAGAGTGTCTTCATCAACTTGTAAGAGAAAAAAGATGTTCTCTATATATCTTGACCAATATTACACATACTCATAGAAGAGTGAAATCTCACTATAGATTCCTATCTACAAATGTTGCATCATATACAAATTAGCTATACTGGTGTTACATGTCGTTCCAATAGACATTTCCTTTATTTTTAGATACTGCTCATTATAAAATTCAAGGAAATTGTTATATGATACAATTTCCAAAAGTTTTATCTTTTGCTCTGTAGATGTAGTTAATTGAGGTTGACTCCTTCTCAAAGTTCAGATGATAGTATGTACTGCTTCTTTTTGAGTAATAGTTGAATATAGCGCCTTAACCTCCAGGGTGAGTAGGTTGGTTAGGGTTGTACCAAAAGCCATCTAGTTTGTTAATCATCCTGGCAGTATTCTTAATATAAGAAGGTTTGCTTGCGACTCTTGATTTTAAAAGGATATCCTAATATTGTGAGAGTGGTTCTGTAATAAAATTTATACTAGCCACCAATGGCCACAGAGGTGGATCATACACATCTTTATGCATTTTTGGAGGTCAATAAATTCCAGACATCATCAGAATGTATTAGTTAAAGATACGAATTGCTTCTTTGATATTATATCTTCTATTAGGGAGTCCCAAAATAACTTTTTTTTATTTTTTCAGTCATTTATACCTTTAATTTTTTGCCCATATTTTTCTTTTGCCAAGATAGTTATGCCATCTCTTAACTGGCAGTTTTATAGTAACATTCTGAGTTTTTTAAAGGCATCTTTCTTTTCTTTTGATTATATTTCAATCTTTCTGATTTTTCCAGAAATATTTTGAAGACCAGCTGATGTTGATTTTTCATATATTTACAATTTGGTACCTACACTATCTAGCTCTGTTGTGAAACTAGAAGGCGGTTTAAAACCTGCCTTGGTGTTGTCCAACCTTTGTAAAGAGCCCAAGTCAAGTCAAGAATTCTTGTATGTAGACCATAAAATCACATAAAGATAAAAAAACATATAAAGAGTCCACTTTTATTCTGAAACAATACAAAATGATCAATATATTCTGATTGAACTAAGGAGAGACCTTTTGCTATATTGTCTTCTCTTCCACTGTAAGACAGTTTTACTATGGGGGCATTGACTACTGGTTGTTCGAATATTTCCGTCTCCATATTTGTATTTGTTCTATGTGAGGGCCATGGAATTGGCTCTGCTGCTGTTTGTATCTTCTTTCTCTTCTACTGGTTTTCACTCTCTTGTTTCCTCTCTTAAATCCCTTCATCCATGAAAAATATTGTGCATTCATCCTTCTTAGTTTCGTTATGAAGAGTTTCAGGGTGATCTGTCGGGGGGGGGGCTGAGAAAATAGGGGTGCCCCAAAACATATTTTCCCAAAGCAATTTCCACATTAACATTGAACAGCGATGCCACAAACACTATTGAAAAGAATTACACAAAATTTGGCAGACAGCTAGATTTTGGTCCAGAAAGTGTGCTTTGTGATTTGGTGTAAATCCACTTAGTAATTTTTGAGAAATTAAGGTTCAAAATGTATGCATCTATCACGCTGCAAAGGATCAAAAGATTTGATCTTAACAGTGATATGGTAGCAGCCCTTTTGGGGCTCAGTTACTCCGCCCCTTTCCTATGAAAAAGTATCAAAAACATATAGGGGGCAGATTAGGAATACCCTGCCCCCTGGGCAGGTGGGGAGGCAAATTTCTATTTTTTTATGTAAAGTAAGTTTTTTATTGCTGTGTATGGTGTGAGGTTGGACGTAGGGGTAGGCCTGTGGCCAAGCCCTTCCACCCACCCTCTCCACAGGCACCCAGGCCCAGCCCCAAGCTGCGCAAGGCCTTTGACTGTGCGTTATGTGTGGTTGGGCGCAAGGCCAGGCCGGCGGCCAGGCTCTCTACCCAACACAACCTTGGGCTTAAATACTATGTCATGTTACATTATAAGCTTTGTCCTTGTATGGAAGGCAGATTTACTAGCTTTGTCAAAGGGTCAAAACACCAAAAGACGAAGAGAAGGGGGCATATGGGCTTTATCAAGGTGCCAGCGCATCACCATCTAGAAAGGAGACCTATTGGCTTTGCCAAAAAGTCACCGCTAACTATAATCAAATGTTTATTTAGTAAATTCACACATTGCAATGCTTAAAACATGGCTTTTTAGCCGGGACTAGTAAACTTCGTTTCGGTTTCGGAGTTCTGTCTCCCCTCTGCTGTTGGATCATGCTAGCGCCGGGACACCTCTGTTTGAGGTAGCTGTTGCGCTCTATAAATGTTGTGTATTGTATTGTATTAATAATAGCGATTGTCACAAAACAATTTCAGTAAAGCATTATTTTTAAAAAAACATGAGAAATGTTTTGAGTTTTTTTAAACATTGTTCAGGCCACAAAGGGCAGCAATAGAACCAATCACAGGGCTCCCTTCCCTCAAGCTGAAAAGCACACAGCTCCAATTTGGAGTGCTTTCAAAATAATGGTAAGCTCTCCTGGGCTCATGGATTCAATGACCCAGGAGACTTACTGTGTTTTTTCCTAATGTTGCTGAGGGGCTGCTGCGCTCCCAGCAACCCACCAGAACATTAAGAAAAATGCTTGGTGGCCCTACCCCTTCTAGAGGCATCACAGGAACAAAACAGAATGAGTAAAAGGCCCTCACAAGGGCATTATGGGGCATTCAATGCTGGAGCAGTGAATAATAAATAAGTGGCTCCTCCATCTATTGTTCTTTTTTCCCTTTAATGTTAATTTGTGATGCACGGGTACCCACTTGGGGCACCCACACTTTTTAAAATCCATTTCTATAAGTAGGGGGCTACAGGAGGAGCCCCCCTGCCCATGCAGCCCCTGCCGTCTACCCAGCCACCACCTTGATGGGAGCTGGCCACTTTTTTATCACATTTTCAAGTGGGTGCCCCAGTGACCACTGCGGGCACCCACAACATGTGTGTGTGTGTGTGTGTTGGGGACCGGGGGGTAGCTCCAGGGCCCCCGCTGCCAGCTCCCCAGCCACCACCATGGTGGGAGCTAGCCACTTAAAAAAATATTTTTAACTGGGTGCCCGGGTACCCACCTGGGGCACCCATGATTTCCTAATGTGTTTGGGGTCATGGGGAAGCCCCAATGCCCTGCAGACTCTGCCGGCTCTCTAGCTAGCACCCATTGTGGAGCTGATGGAAGCTAGCTCAGTAACTTTGCTCCTACTCAGGTAGGAGCAGCATTTTTCTGAGCTCCCACGGGTGGCAAACAGCGGTGTCCCATTCGGATGGAGTTCTGGGACGCTGCTCTCATTGGGCCTCGGGGGATGGAGTCCTTGGACCAGTGAGCAGCTTGGGGAGTCGGCCCTGATGCCCTTCCCCAAAGTTTAAGGATTGCCTCCAGAATGAGGTCCCAGGAGCCTCTGTATAACTCGGGGATGAGGGCCATGTGCCCCCTCCCCTAATTATAATTATCGGCCCTGGGGATAAGGTCCTCTGGACCTCAATAAGTCTTGAGGGAGGCAGGCCGCGCCCCCCTCCAATTTTAATGAAATGCGACCTCTGGGATGGGGTCCATAGAGAATTGGGTACCCAAGGCCTGACAAAGGCTAGGGGTAGCCACAAGCCCTCTTCCCCTAGCGGCTCAAAACTGACACGGATCCGTGGCATGGATAAAACAATTATGTTTTTGGCCCCAGAGTGGTCTCACCAGGCCTAGGGGAAAAGGGTATTCCTACTCTGCTCCTCTGCATGTTTTTCCATTTTTATTCATGACACGGGAGTGAGTACCCCAAATCCTAAAATGGCTGCCATCACATCATTGTTGATGTGGTGGCAACTAATCAGATATTATTTCAAGATCTGTTGGGTCCGTGGATCCTCCACGGTGTGAAATGACTGTAAATTGCGAGCCTGAATGTCTCAAAAACTACTGAAGATATTTACCAAAAATCACAAACAGCACGCTTTCTGGACCAAGATCTAGCTTTCTGCCATATTTGGTGTGATTCCATTCAGCAGTTTTGGCTGTCTAATTTTCTTATGGAAAAATGAATAGGGAAAACTTGCTTTGGCCCCGCCCCCTTTGTTTTGGCCCATGCTTGATGGATCACCCCAAAGTTTTCCAGGAAGGAGCTGCAGTGAATGGGGCTTTTTTAAAAGTTTCATGAAGATTCGTCAAGCAGCACCAAAGTAATAAGCAAACAAAAAAATGCTTTTCCTATGGAAACATGGTCCTAACTAGAAATACCCAGTGGTGACTGTATATATGAATATATAAATGTATGTATCTTGAAGCAAAGCGGTTGTGGAAGCAGCGCACTTAGTCTGCTGGTGCAATCGTTGGGATATGACCACTATCCCTAAAATATTTGAAAAACCAAAGAAATGACACTACACTCCTGGGGGTTTCTATTTCCAGATTGATTTAATTAGCATCAGCTATTACAACAAATACCACCAACACGTTTCAAGCATTGCGGTCTTGATCATGGTAGCTGAATCTGTTTACACTTTCTATGTGTGTCCTCATGCCTTTTATAGCCTCAGACACTTGAAAAAAGAATGAGCCTGTACCTTGCGTTCTTTGTTTAGTACACAATTTCACTAAATAGTCAAACCCATTGATTTCAGTTTGAGCAGGTATTTTATTGTAACCTTTTTATTTTCACTAGATTCTTATTTTTCGCTGCTTTTTTAGTCAGAAAAAAACGTGTCTGGTCATAACAAAAGTTCTAGACATAAATGTGCTATACAACATGTATTTACATAAATCGTGTGTGACTTTTACAAAAAAGAAAAAAACATCCAATACATATATCACATCCTATACATATATCACAATTAATATTCTCAATTTTAATCCTGAAAACTCTTAAAGCGTCTATATTCAGTATCCCAAATCAATACAGGGGAAGCTATTATTTTAGAAATCTTCTCACTATTCACAAATTAAATTTTGTTCATTATTCCTCTGTATTTTTATGTGCCGTGTGCCTGTGCCATGTGCCGACGCGTTTCGAGTCCTGGGAGTTGAATACCAGGAATCTCATCAGGGCTTTTGAATTTTGACAGCAATGGTGATTTCTAGGAATTCTTATTAATCTTCACCTTAAGGTATACGCTTCACCAAAGGACATTTAATCTCAATCACTGAGGATTCTTGTCTGTCTTTTTATAAGGCAATTGCATCTAGTTTCCTTTTATGCCGGGCATTTTCGCTCTCGGCTTTTCAAACGCTACCTGGATCACCTCCTCTCTTGTAGCGGCGCTCGCTGATTTAGATTAACTTGCGTTCTCTATTCTCTGACTTGGTTGAACTGCAATTGCTTTCATCTC
Organism: Calotriton arnoldi; assembly: GCA_963921515.1. NCBI lineage: Eukaryota > Metazoa > Chordata > Amphibia > Caudata > Salamandridae > Calotriton > Calotriton arnoldi. Next base: position 813,998 of record CAWUFW010009063.1, on the reverse strand, counting down.
CTGATTTTATAGCCTCAGGGCATTCTGGCCCTTGTTAATTGCTGTGACACCTCAAAGCACATTGCTGTAATTATACAATTGTTTGTGGACTAGAAGGTATACGTTACATCTTGTGAAGATCTTATCAGTATTTACACTCAGATGAGTGCATACAGTAATCATTTTAGCACAGTGCTGATGTTTGATCTACTGCGCCACTCCTCACAGTTTCTAATCTTAATGAGTTCATATGAAACAGTTCGCTCATTTCACCTTGATCCTTTAGCCAGCATCACTTTCGTTCACACAGAAAAGGTATTGTGCAAGTGCCCAGTCTCTCTCATTAGGCACTAACAATTACTCTTTTGCCAAAATGGTACTTTAAGCCACCGGACTCAAATCCGTTATAGGATTGCATCAATATGAAAGGCATGCTAGTCAAGGATAAGTGCTCACCGTCTCCCATGAAGCTGTCCTTGGTGTTTCCGCAGTTGCAGTGATTCACATGGCGTACTTGAAGTCCATGCCTTTCCGGGCTTTCCTCGTCTTCACTATGTAGATCAGAGATGTATTGGATGATGGTGCTCTGTACATTGGCTGCAAACACCATCCATAATGATATTAGATTTGCACTACATGCTACCCCCATGCCATGCAAAAACAACTGCATGCAGACCGTGATGTGGAGTAAAATGGACTTCACAGCATGATATTGTTCCATCTGCCAAGGAATGGTGATGCAGTCATGCATGTCTAGTGGGGGTGCCATGTAGGGTGCAGCAGTAGTTGAATGCAGGTATGTGTATGGTCATTCAGATCTCTCAGCACATATCAGTCAGCACCAACGTTTTGGCTGGGAGTGACGGAACGTCCCAAACACGTTAAGTGAGCAAAACAATGTAGTTGGCCTGTATTGCAGGTCCTTACTTTTACTACAACCTATTAATAACTTGCAAATATAATGTCATTGTGGGTTCACTATGGTAAATATACAGAGGGCCAATCCTGCCAATGATTACTACACACTCTGTCCCAACATTTATCTGAGGTATATGTGACATAGCACTGCAGGACAGTGTCCTCTTCAAGGAGATCTGCAGATCCAGAGTTAGTGTTAGAAATTGTGTACTAGGACAGAAGGGGCTGGGTTCTCTTTGGTCATTTACTCTAGAACCCTCGGTCAATGGACCTTTGGTGTCTGCCTGGAAGTGTGGAGGGGAGAAACAACTTTCATATCAGATCAAACCCCAATGCTTTATGACTCCGAAGAATCACAGACTTCAGGTTCTAAATGTAGTGGGTTTATTACAAAGCCAAAAATAACTGGACATACAAGCACCTCAGGACGAGGTTATAGAAATACATCGGAACTAATACAAAACCAAACCTATGAACATAGTTGAACTTCTGGAGCATAAAAAGAATGATGATTTCCAGAACCAGGACCCAGGCAATAAGTGCCCCCACATCTAGATCAGTCTTCATTGGAAGTTCGTAAGTAAGAAGCATTAGTCTGTCCCTACACTACCACTAGAGTGACATCCCTATTTAGCATTCCCCAGGCAAGTTAGGAAAAGGTGTCAGCGAGTGAAGACTTCCTAAGTAGTACACTCACGTTGTATGGGTCAAGTAGCCAAAGGCCATGAAGCTCATTCTAAGATGCTCCTTCTCTCCTCATCGGTCTCCTCTCCTCTCCTGTCTCAACCCCTGGGGCACTGTCCCTAATTCAAACACCAAAATCTCCGATCACGCCCACTGCTCATCTTCCGATCACCTCATCCAGCTGGGCACTCCTCATAGGTGATTTTCCATTTGGTTTCGATACTCCCCGCTCCTGGCTTGATGACCTTGATTCGCAGGCCTTCTCCAGTGGGATAGAACACCGTCTCACGTTATCAACGCTTCTTGTGGAAATGTATTCTTTCCTCCCCTGAGCCGAACTCCTAAAACAAAAGCGTTATTCTAACTAACAAAGACGGGTTTCTCCACCTGCAACAGAAACGTGAGAAAAGAACAAATCCAACATGCACATGCAATTCAACTATTAACTCTAGAGTGCTAGAGCATCAGGGAGAATGCATTTCAGGCCTACAGAAATTGGCCAACATAAGAGAATAGCACATAGGCCTCGTGAATTTACATATAAATGCACTCTTGCACTGGATGTTTCTAAATCAACATATTACATGGGCACATCAAATGCGTGAATAAGTGCAAGCATCTAGCACAATTTTACATGTTAATGGTTTAAGTTAAACTCACATATACTGCAACACAAAATTATTCACGTTTATGTGGACAATATACCTAACACATCACATTTCATATTTTTACTGTACACATTCTACTATCACAGTGTCGTGTATTTCCTATAAACCTATATAGAATCTGCACGTTTAGACAACATATACTGGAGGATTGGAGTCAGACTGATTCTGGACACCCCTACCGAATATGTCAGTCTGTATACCAGCTAGCTCACAGTGCCACTAGAAACTCCTCTTACCAAGGAGAGAATCGTTCTTGGCAACTATCGAACATGACAACCCTGGTCTCTCAGGACCGTGGAAACAGTGCAATACTTTTCGCTCAGTCACTCATGCGCACTTTGTCTCAGAGAGATACACAGAATAAGCGATATGGAAATTTTTCAATAAGCATTTATTGAACAGTCGTTATTCTAGTTTAAAGTAGGTGTGCTGAAACAACCATTAGACAGAAACAGATATAAATGATTAGAAGCACTAGGAAATTAAAAGGATGGTAGATTTCTACCATTATGCTAAAACCATGAATACAGGCAGGTATATCAAATACATGACAATAAAATGCATACTCCTACTATGCAATCCTAACTAGATGTACCTAAGTGTACCTAGCATGTATGTAGGTGTTAAGCCAAGAATCCCTCTAGGATAAAGTCAACCCCATTACCTGAATCGAGAGATTGTGGGACCCCGTCTTGGTCTCGAGTTGGACACCCCGCAAGGGATGTTAGACCACTGCGAGCTGGAGTATCTGCATGCAGGAGCCTCAGCGTCTCACATCAGTGTGTCGGCATTGAAGTCCTAGTTCTCCTCTGTCTATCTCAGCAAGATGTGATATTTATATACCCAAAGGTGTCCCCAGGGGTTCTACCTTGCTGTGCCATTGTGAGACTTAGGATGACGTAGGGAATGCACCTTGTACATAGTTATTATACAGGAGATGATGGTCCTGCTGAGCTTCCAAGAATCCTCATGCATAATGTATGAGGCTTTTACTAGGGAAAATCCAGCGTTCTGTGTGCAGTGTCGTATCTAGATAAAAGGTCAGTCCCCAAGAACCGTTATGTGTGTAATGTAGGGGAGAATATAGGTGAAAGGTTAGGATGTTACCTGAGCCTATATTGGGTACCTATATGGAATATAACAACAGGTTAATACGACAAAAGAATAAATTGAGGTGCAAACTACTCATGATTATAATGCACCCCTACAAATAAAGAACACCATTGCCCTCTATCAGTCCCCCCCTCTGATGACAAGTGTCATCACAACCATCTATAACTCCCTGTAGAGAGAACTGACCTAAACAGAAGTTGTAGCCAGCTTTCCCTGTCTGAACTTTTCTAGACTTTTGAGATTCTCATAGTGACTGTCCTGCAGTCTCTCCATTGTCCTCTCTTGCTCTCTAAGAGATCTCTCAGCCTGTCCTGCCTTATGCCATTTGTAGGCCCTTACCACTCCAAACAAAAGAATCACGCAAACCACCACTATGATGATTGGCTTCAAGATATAACCAAGAATTCCCTTACCCAGGTTTGCAAACCAACTTCCAACCTTTCCAAGTCCTTTTCCAACCTTATCCCAAACTCCTTCTGTTGCCAAGTCATGGACCTCATGATGAATCTCAGTGATGTTATTTATATATTTCCTCAGATCTTTACTATGGTCTGGGATATAAGTACAGCACTGTTGGACCGTCAACATTTTACAGACTCCGCCCTCTTTTGCTAGCATAACGTCTGAAGCGAGGCGGTTCTGTATCCCCATAGCTCTTATCAACACCATCTCTCCATACACAAGCAACAGAGACTGGGCTGTGTTTGCTGACAGCTTATCCACAATAGTTGACAACCTTCTAATCTTTATATCATTTAAAACCACTCCCAAACTCGGTATCATTGCTCCAAATACATCTCCAACAATTTCCCCTGCACTTGCACCTCATTTCTCTCTATGATGTAGTCCACCTTCCAATGGAGCCAAGTCCTCAATTGATAAAGTTTCGGAAACACAACAGCCACATAACATGTGCCGTACCAATTTAGTGGCAACCATACATACACATTCTTCCCACACACATAATATACATTGGGTACCACTTGCACCGCTTCCTGCAAGAACTTCTTCACAGTGGCTTCAATTGTGAAAATGTGATCACACACACTCTGTCCCACAAAGATTTTATCATAATAAGTTTGTACCTGCCTATTGCAAAGCTTCCCTCGCTGCTCAAAATCTAAAGCTATTAGACCATAGCTCCCCTTTGCCTTTTGCGCTAACTCCTCCTTGGTCCACTCAAATTTCCCCTCTCTACTATTAAGTTTTACAACTAATTGTCTATGTCCATCTTCTACTTGATCTATAAATTTATTTTCTATATCCGTTAGTAGGCACGTCAAATTATGGCGATGAGCATAAGCTGTATCTATGGTAACGGTAGGTATGAAATATTTCCAGACTCTCTCTTCCTGTTTGTAATAATCATACTTATTCAGGTGCTTGTAAGCTGGAACTTCAGAAAGCACCGCATCATAGTTGAAAAAGTAATACTCTTAGGGGCATATGTATCAAAGAATGGTTTTGCGATTCTCAAATAGCGATTTTTAGAGAATCGCTATTTGAGAATCGCAAAACGAGATGTAAATAAAAATTCGCAAATATTTTGCGATTCCTTGACATTCCTTAATTGTGACTCGCAAATTGCAGTCGCAATTAAGGAATACCTTCCCATTCATTCCTATGGGCCTAGAGGCCCATAGGAATGAATGGGAAGACATTCGCAATTTGCGTAGTACCCATTAGGTACTCGCAAATTGCGAATTCAATTTCAAGGGTGCAAGGGTGACAAAAGGACACCCTGTTGCACCCTGAAATGTGCATGTGTGCACATGTGGCACACATACATGCCCTAAGGGCATGTATGTGCGCCACATGGCACTTTGAAAAATGCAAAAAGTGCATTTTTCAAAGAAATGCAAATTACCACCAACTTGAAGTTGGTGGTAATTTGTGATTCCTTAAGGCCAAATCGCACTTTTTTGTGCTTCTTACATTGCATTTAAGGAATCGCAATTTGCGATTCCTTAAATGCGATTCGCAAATAGGGAATCGCAAATTTTGCGATTCCTTATTTTGCGAGTGGGTTTTGTGTGATACATTGCACACTGCTAAATTGCGATCGCAAACACTGAAATTCTGCGAATTTCAGTGTTTGCGATTGCAATTTAGCTTGATACATATGGCCCCAAGTGACCCTTACCATAAAACATACTAAGCAATAAACTACATGAAATTCCATAAGTCAGGGGCAGGTGATGGTAATGAATACCCTCCTCCACTGACGCAGGCAACTGCATACACACATAGCAATCCCTCACATCCATCGTATTCACATATTTATATAGCAGCTTCGCATAGGCATTAAGCGTATAATCACCCTTGGACAAATCTACGTGTAACATGCGACTAGTTTGATCTGGCATAGACTTATCAGCTCCTACGATACCCTCTTTTGTTTTAGAAGTGACAGGTGTGGATGTTCCTTGTATTCCCACCCCCTCAACTTCTGCATCGTGTGAAATTTTTACAGAAACTATAATGACTACTGCTATTACTATTATCACTCCCACTATGAATGTGCCTATTACACACTTTGCTCTACGATTTGGATTTCCATACTTCATTTTTAACTGAGTTCGGTTCCACACAGCAAGAGGATTCAACACAAAGTCTTTCTCTGCCTCTGATTGCTGTTCAACAACGTTCATGTACAATTCATAGGAGTCTTGAAACCAACTCACAGTTCATCGTACATTTATTTACACAGCTCAAAAGATCTCCTTAGCCCTCTTTCTTCTTCTACGGGAAAAACCTAATTTTATTCTTCTTCCACTCAGGCCTAGGTTATCTTCTTTAAAGCAAAAATTATTTACAGTCCGCAATTGAATTAACAGTCTCTCAAAGAGTCGTCTGATATAACGGCCGCCCAACCGAGGGAGCAGTCCTCGGGGGCCTCGACTCTTCAGGATCAGAAGATTCAATCATGTTTCCTAGAATTTACTGATTTATTTCCCTCGGGCAACGATCCACTCAACCGTGAGAGAATAACGAATCTCATACGAAAGATCCACCCGCTACAGTCAATAACAAGCTCGGAAATAAAACTAGTAGTTTTCCCGTTAAGGTCTAAAACTATGGTGGCCATCATTGAATTTTGGTCACAGGTGATACCGGGAATAATCATAAAAGAAAGTGGGACTCTCCATAAAAACGGATACGACGTGGCAGATGCAAATAACAACGATAGCCAAATATACGACAAACCCAAGGAAAAAAATAAAATGAAAAAGCAGCAACTTTTACAAACAAACAGTGGCATAAATAATCTTCTCGATATGCCCAACGAAAATCTAACTATCCTAATTACGAACGGAGGGAGAAGGATCTGGAACAATAACATACCCAAGAAGGAAAGTACAACTAAAGAAAATCGTTGGACCTGGATCACGGAGAACTTAAACTGCAACAAACAGGAAAGGGAAAACAAACTACCTTTTTAACAGCAGTTTGAGCATTTCCTCCTGGATTATAGCAGGGAAAAGTCAGGGAAAACGGATCATGGAAGATCGTCCAGGGATCGTGGCATTACAGGAAACTTGGTCAGTAACAACCTTTGACCAAATCGACTATTTTGTATACGACATTCTAGCAGATCCTGTTGGTCGGGGTCATGCGAAAGGAGGAATAGCAATATTCCTGAATGAATATTTCTTCTGGGCTCAGGAAATCATCCCGATGCGTTCAACGAACATACAATGCATTAAGGTCAAGTGCTGGAACAACCTGATGGATACCCCAAATGATCTACTCATTTTCAACGCCATATTCCACTTGGCTCCAAAATGGATGCACTCGCGATTAAACTATTTGAGGAAATAGAAAAGGTGGTAGAAGGTCTAGGATTCCCCTCAGTTTTCCTAGCAGGAGATTTTAATGGGAACATTTCTAATGAACTTATAGAAAAATGGGAGTATGGCGAACAAGAGGAAGCCTTGTCAATCCCAACACCAATATTTCCCTCAGGGATCAAAGCAGACAAAAGAGGGAAAATTCTACTATCCTCACTTCCAGTAATAAACGGAGTTATCTTAAATGGAAGTATAGAAGGAGATATACCGGCAACGGGTACAAGAAAAGGAAACTTCAATACTTCAATATTAGACTATATGATATGCAGCCAAGACCTGTTCGGGAAAGTTTCATATTTAAGCGTTAAATTTACATAGGGAAGCGACCACGCAATATTACATCTTACAACAGGTCTAAGAGTGCAACCTACATCTCCAGGGTATATCATGCATTCGCACAGTACAGTTATGGTGAACCAGGCCCAAGGGCGACTGACATGGAACTCGAGAACATTCAACAAGTTAATTTCTGTAATTATCACCGCATCAAGCATTACAGATTATTTATTCCATAGATCCAATAATAAACTTTGAAGTAGTTTTAAACAAAATGGTGCACTCCCTGCAGGATACCTTAAAACACCGAAGTTCACACTCAGGAAAACATAAAAGAAGGTACTCAGATCAAAGAGCAATTGAATTAAATAAACTAATACGGGCGCAATTCCTCCAATTCTCAGAAATAAGACAACACAAAATCCAAATTCTAAAAAACCGCCGCAGAAGGGAAAAAGAAAAAAAATCGAAAAACTATGCAGGTCCAAAAATGGGTGGACATTCAGTTTGCAGCCAAACAAAAAAATAAACGCGTTTACTGGAGTCTAATTGCCAAAGAAACAGGCACAAAAAAATCGTTACAAGTCTCACCAGTTCCCCCTACCGAATGGGATTCATACTTAAGCAACCTATACAAATCAAACCTGAGGAAAGAAAGTGCGATCCAAGTTTCAAGCAAGATTTGAGGAAAAACTCTAGAAAATGGTGCTCCATCTCCTCAGCAAATCGAACACTTCATAAAAACGGCAAGATCGTCCGCTGCAATGGGTCCGGATCAGATCCCGATAAAGGTACTGCAAAGCAATCCAAAAGAGTGGAGCACGTTTCTAGCCCCTCTGTTCTCCCATTGCTTTTCTACTGGCGAAATCCCAAAATCTTGGAAGGGGAGTATTGTGATCCCAATCTATAAGAAGGGCTCTCGGTTGCTTCCCTGTAATTACCGTCAGATTGCCCTGTTGGATGCAACGGGAAGATCTTCGCGGCAAGTATACTCGAACATCTTAAAGATTGGGGTTTTTCAACAGGATTAATTCCGCTAAACCAAGCAGGGTTCCGACCAAAACACTCTGTAACTGACAACATAGCAGTGTTGCAAACAATAATAGACAAATACGTTGTTTCAAAATCACAGGTCATTTATTCAGTCTTTGTCGATTTCACGACAGCGTTCGACAGAGTGGACAGACCAACTCTTTGGAGTAAGCTCAGAAGATTGGGAATCCCGGACAACTTGCTGCACATAATTACATCACTATATTCGGAAACTTGGTGTCAAGTTCAAATGGGGAAAGAGAAAGGACTTACTCGCCCAATTGATACACCAAATGGTCTCAGGCAAGGGTGCCTTTTAGCTCCCCTCTTGTTCTCTTTATATCTCAGTGATCTTCCGGAACGTTTTGTACACGTCATCAATTTTCCACCAAAAATATCATCATACAAAATTCATATCATTCATGATGTATGCCGATGATGTGGTTATCCTAGATCTTACACCTTTCGGCCTTCAAACAAATTTACAAGCACTTAACAAATATACAGAAGAAAACTTCCTAGTGCCAAATATAACAAAAACGAAAATTGTTCCGTTTAGAGGAAGGAAACGATACACAAAATACAACTGGACATTGGGGGGAAATCGCTAGAAGTCATTAAGGAATATACCTACTTAGGGCGAATTTTTACACAATCTTCACAAAACTCCCCTCATTTGTACCACCTGAGCCGCAAAGCAGATGTTCACATTGGGGCACTCCAGCGATTATATTCCTCCACCGGGCACAGGCACTTTTCTTCTCTTCTCCAGGTTTTCAGTTCTAAGATCCCACCAATCTTATCGTACGCTCTTGAATATATCCCAATAAGACAATGGCAACAAACACAACTTAAAGAAGGGAGAATCCTCCAGAAACTGATTAAAATGCATCAAGCAGTTCCTGTACAAGCTCTACGCCTAGAGCTCTCTTTAGTCAGTTCATATGCCAGAGGAATTACCAACATTATAAGATGGGCATACAGTAGAGCAAGATGGAGCCTGTGTGATTCCCTATCTCACCGCTACCTCTGCCACGAGATTACTCGGTCATCGGCTATGCGGCCTGACCTGGAGATCCTGCTGTTGTGGGAATGGTCGGTGTCGGCGTCGGATTGCCGCTCCTGGTGTTCTTCTGAATTCCCTCTGCGACGGCTGGAATTGCTGCGAGCGTCGCGGTCGCGACCGCGGATATCTGTGAGAACGCAGGGAAGCTCGAGAGGGAGAGATTTGGTAGCCTGGACGCCTTCCTTGAGCCCCGGAGTCTGGACTGTGCTGCTTGCTCTTCAGGGGCACCGGAGTGGCTGGAGTGGTCCCGGTTTCCTGCTGGACTTTTTTTTAACCTGGTTGCTTTGTCTGGTTGTTTGGTGCTGTCCCTTATATAATTTGCGGGACTTAAATACGACAAAAACGCCAATTCTTGAACCTGATTCTTTTACCGGTGAGTGGGGCATGACTTCTCGCGGTGCCCGGGGGGTAAAAGGAAAAATACCAGTTAATTCTAGCTCTGGTCTTTCAAATGCAGTGTCTATCCCTCTTGAAACAGAACCTACCCCTAAAAACAAGCGAGAGACATTGGGCCATAAAAAATGTTAAATAAACTTGCCGGTGGAGGACCTCCAAAAGATGGAAGCTCTTCGCAACCTTCAGTTGCAAAATTGTTTTCCTCAGCGGGGATGGGTCCTGGAAGCGGGACAAGATCCACAAATAACTCTAATAAAGAAAGTGACTCTACAAAATCAGCCTCGGCCAATTTAATCAAGCAATCTATGACTATGCCTTTAACTAGTATACTTGAAGCAGAAACTGGCTTGACAGATCAAGATCAACGGTCTTTGATAGCAGATACAACTCTATTTAATATTAATACGGAAGCTATCGATCCCTCTGCGGACATTGACTTGTTGACCGATGCTGTCATTAGCCTGAATCCAATTGTAAACGCTCCCCAGGATCACGATATCTGGGGCCCCTCGACTACTGAGATCTCTGGCTTAAAAAATATCAGCACACAACGGTTATCAATTCCAGGATCCCCAGACCCCCTTGGGGGAGCATTTTTCTCGGTTTCAGACGGCTCGAACTCCCCAGCCGAAGTAAGCTCTTCCTCTTCCAGTAACTGCGATCTCTCTGAATCCAATCTTAGCGATATTTCCAAAGGGAAAAATACGGTTCGAAGACAGAAATGTCAGGGGCAAGAAGCAGAGGAAAGAAACAGGACAAGAAAGATCATCTTAAATGGGACTACTCTGGGTCTCAACTTTCTTTCTCTCACAATGATGAACCCATTAAAACACCTTGTGTCTCACTAGCCCAGCCTGACGAGCCCTCTCTGGCTGCTATTTTGGACTCAATCAAGCAATTTCAGGAAGAAGCTCGGGTAGACAACCAGCAGGCCAAATGTGCTGCCAAAAACTCCAAGGAAGTATTCGAAAACTTAATAAAACTTGTTCTGACATTTGCGAAAGAGTGACTATGGTAGAAGGACGCACTGAAAGCCTTGAATCGGATGTTGTGCTGCTTAAAAATCAATGTACCTCCCAGGGCGATCGGATGTCAGACGTTCTATGGAAGTTGGAGGAACAGGAAAATAGGCAACGCCGAAACAATCTCCGCCTTCTTGGGATTCCCGAAGGAGTTGAAGGGGAAGATCCTCTGCGCTATATTATAAAACTTCTGAGAGGGGCTTTTCCCGAGCAGACCGAGTGGTGTTGGGATCACGAAGTCCAACGAGCCCACCGCTTCCCCTATACATTAAAGAAACATTTTGGCAGCACTAATGAGTCTACTAAGCCACGAGCCTTTCTCATTTTTTTGGGGAATTTCTTGCTGAGGCAGCTTATTTTCGACCAAGCTAGACAGTACTCGCAAAAATCCTTTGAGGGGGTATCCTTTTTTGCCAAGCCTGACTTTTGCCACATCACCGTGGAGCGAAGATGGCGCCTTCGCCAGTTAATTGGTCCATTTCAGCAGCTGGGAGCACAAGTCTTTCTTATGAATCCCGCCAAATTGAAGGTCATCCAGAATGGCGCTTCACGAATTTTTACTTCAGAAATCAAGGCGCAGGAGTTTCTCGATGGACTCAAGGCTAAAAAGTGCTAAAATAACATTTATTTTGTACTAGGATGACCATAGCTATCGTCTCTAACTGGAGGTCTGTCATTTTAGAAAATTATCTCTATAACTAGATGGTTCTAAGAAATGTATCTAGTCTATTCTCAGTAAAGAGTTACCTGGGGAAGAGGGGGAGAAAAGGAGAGAAAAGGAATGCTCTTTTCTGTGTTCCCCTTTTTCAATTTCCTTTTTTTTTCTTCTTTTTTTTCTTTTTTTTTCCTTCTTCTCTTTTTTTTTCTTTCCTGCTTTTCTTTCTTTTCATTTAGGGGTTTTTTTCTTTGCCGCATACCTAAATCTAGAAATATTTTACTTGGCGGGGGCGGGGTGGCGGGGTGTTATTACAGGTTTCATCATTCAGGTTATTCCTGATTGCTCATGGTTGGGGGGGGAGGGCGGGTGGGGGGATCTGGGGGCTAGGACTGGGCTGGGAGGGGGGTGTCTTTGGGGGGAGACTGAGTTTAAATTAGTTGCTCTCGCTTTTGCTTTGTGCCTAATGTTTAATTTCTATGTGCAAATTCATATCAAAAGTACATATAGAGTGTCTTATAGTTTGATATGTGTATTTCAAATACTCACTCTGGGTAGGTTTCCATGCTTTTCGATGTGTTTAATTAATATGGGTTATTGGTACATGGGTTTAATGGGTTTATTTGGGATTTTCTACACATACTGTATATGTTTTATGCATACTTACTCACAGTGTTTTTTAATTTGGGGAATCTTCCTACAAAACCCTGATGAATGCAACAAACCTTAAAATTTTGTCTTTGAATATTTGTGGGTTAAATGACATTCGAAAAGGCAGAAAGTCGCCCAGAGCTTACGGCTGCTGGGGGCCAACATAGTGTGTCTCCAGGAGACACATATTGAAGGCTCTCAGCTGCATCTTCTAAATTCTCTGGGATATAAAGTTATTGGGGGTACAACACAAGGGACTCGAACGAGGGGTGTTGCCATTCTTGCACGCTATAATTATCTACCTCAGTCTATTCTAGTTAAATCTGACCTCCAAGGAAGATGGATGTTTATAGAATGTCGTATAACTCCTGCTTTCTCTTTTACCCTGTGCTCTGTCTATGGGAGTGTCTTGGATGACCCTAGTGTGATAGACCGGGTTTCTGCAGAATTGGTGCACTGGCCCCTTCCTGTTATTATATGCGGGGATCTTAACATCAATTTACCCACTAATTGGGGATTAAAATCTCAATGTCACCAGACTACCCGCAAACCCAAAGTGCTTCAAGCACTAAAAATCTTTTACATATTCATGGACTAGTGGATGCCTGGTCCTACCTACATCCAACCTTGCCTGGATATACATTTTTTTCTGCACCTCACAAATCTTTTGCACGTCTGGATTTTTTTTTGGTGTCTTCTTCTTTAATTCACTATAGCGAAATCGACCTGCTTCCCCGTATTCTATCCGATCACAACCCCTTAAGTCTTAACATCCGGGGTTTGATTATACGTAAAGAAATTCCATCCTGGAGTTTTGAAAGAGCACTTTTGCTAGATGAGGGATACCAAACCCACATGAAACAATGGATAAAAACCTTTCTTGATAACAATCTAGGATCTGCCCCTGTGATGGTAGTTTGGGATACGCTAAAAGCCTGTGTTCGAGGGGAAACCTTACAATTCTCGCTAAAAAAAAACAAGCAGGAGAAGGTACAGATGATGGATTTACAAGCTAAGCTAGCCAAAACTGAGGAAAATCTTATTTTAGTGGTTCAGTCCAAGGGTGAGGTTGACCTGGCACAGTTGGCGGTGGCTGCTGCCAGGGCTGAGATAGGTTCAGTGTTGGCTAAAAGCTGCCTCTAAGTGGGCTGTTGCTCGAGAAAAACATATGAGTATAGTGAAAGGATCGGCCATCAGTTGGCAATGAGAACCAGAGAACAGACCACTGCTAACGAAATTCAAAAAATTAAGACATCTACAGGTGCTATAACCGACAACCCAGAAGAAATACGTACAGCTTTTTGTGAATTCTTCAAGGTATTATATTCGGAAGAAGCGGTGGCGTCCCAATTGGGTGGGCAACCGGACCTTAGCAATTATTTGGACTCAATTACGCTATCATCTCTTAGCAGAGAAGAGCGAGAGCAACTTGAAGCCGCTCCCTTATGGGAAGAAATTGCTGGGGCTTTGACTAACCTACCAGACGGGAAAGCTGCCGGGCCCGACTGCATTCCAGTCGAGTTTTATAAGGTCTTTCTCCCTCAAATTAAAAACATTTTTAGTGCAGTAGTTACACAAATCTTTCAGGGGGTTACTCCTCCTCAGTCTTGGTCTACCGCTAAAATTATTATTTTTCTTAAAAAAGATAAACTGCCAACCGAAATGGGCTCGTACCGTCCAATCACCCTTATTAACGGTGATTCAAAAGTTTATTCTAAAATTTTCGCTACACGACTTTCGGTTAGAATCGAAGGTCTTGTATCCAGGTGGCAGCATGGATTTATCCCTGCTAAGGGCACCACTGAGCACATTCGGAGGGTCATCACTCTGCTTGACGCCGCACAGGTTTCGGGAGACCCGATGGCTGTAATTTTCTTAGATGCCGAGAAAGCATTTGATCGGGTTTCCTGGAACTTTCTCTGGGGCGTCATGCAGAGGATGAACTTTGGGCTTAAAGCCATTCAGGCCATTAAAGCTTTATATCTTACCCCCACGGCCAGGGTGTCAATTAACGGGGGATTGACCGAACAAATAAAAATCACGCGGGGAACCCGACAAGGCTGCCCCTGTTCCCCACTACTTTTTGCTATATATATCGATCCGTTTATTAAAAAACTCGAAGGAAATCAGGCTATACCGGCAGTGAGTAGATTCGGCCTAGAAACCAAAATTATGGCCTATGCCGATGATTTGGCTTTAGTCACGCCGGATCCAAAGAAAACCATTTTAGAAATTGAGGCAGAGGCTCATGTATTTGGTGCCCTATCTGGATATAAACTAAATCAAGGGAAAACTCAAATTATAGTCAATAAAAATATCATCTGGAACGATGGAAGAGTAGTGACCAAAGCTAAATATTTAGGCATTGACATCCTGGCTGATATCGATCTGATAGTTAGCCAGAATACGGATCCTCTTATTTTAGAGACAAGGAAAGCCTTGAGCCGTCTTAATAATCTACATCTTTCTATTGTCGGGCGTTGCAATTTGTTGAAGATGATTTTTTTCCCAAGAATTTTATATTTGTTTAGGGCTATACCCTTGGAGTTTAATAAATCAACACTCTTAAGGTTCGAAAGTCTATTCTCTCAATTTGTGTGGGCATTTTCCCAGCCCAGAAGGGCTTTTAAATTCTTGTCTTTATCTCGGGAAAGAGGAGGGTGGGCTCTACCTAACTTAAAACTATATTATTGGGCTACTGTTTTACAATCTTGTCCCATATTGCTGCAAGACCCCCCCTTAATTCATGCTGTAGGTTTGCCCTCACCTTTTGAACTCCTGCTAGGTCCCGACACCTGGGGTTGTTTGTGGCGACAGCTGGAATTTGGATACTATAGAAGGGTCAAGTTCAAGACCCTTCTAGGTGTCTATAAAGTTTTTGCAGCGGCACGTAAGAATCTTGGTATCGGGAGACTGAACTTTTACACCCCTGTTAAAAATAATCCTAACTTACCCGATATCTTTGGTCCTCCATATTTCCAAACTTGGATAGATAAAGGAGTAATAAAATTAGGAGACCTTTGTTCATCTAAGGAGGTCTTGCCATTTGAAGTCCTTCAATCTCTTTATGATCTAGACAATAGGGACTCTTTCAAATATCTGGCTGTTAAATCCTTCTTTTCTCGGAAGACAGGGGGGCCCTTAGGTTTTGCCAATTGTGATTTGATCGAGAAACTTTGTGGAATCATACCTCCACGTATTGGTATTATTTATCATTTTTTTAATGGTTTAATGTCCGACGACCTGTTTATAGTTTCAACCAAGTGGCAACAGAAATTGAACATTTCTAATAATGTTTTTTGTTTGGCGCTTAAGTACGCTCAAAATGATCTGTTGTCCGCTAGCCTTCAGCCACAGTTCTTTAAAACCTGCTTCTTTCTTTACTTCACCCCTTCTAGGATTGCGAAATGGGGGACTGGGAAAGGTACATATTGTCCGCGCTGTGCTGAATTTAAGGCTGATTCAATCCACATGTTTGCTACATGTGCTAAGTTAGGACCATTAATAAACAAAATTCAAAGCTTCCTTGGTCAGGTGCTATCCCACAATATATTTATAACTCCTTCCATTATTTTATTGGGCATACATGATTCGATAGATAGAAAGAACGGAGGGGCCTTAATTTTCATCGCCATGGCTACTCTTAGATTGTGTATTGCATCTGCCTGGCTGGATCTTAATCCCCCAATATTTACGCATTGGCTAGCTAGGTTTTATTCAATTTACTCGCTTGAAAAGGCAATATACGCTAAAAAGGGACGTCGAGCACAAAAAAAAGGATTAAGCATCTGGGAACCTCTTTCTCGTTGGCTCAATCAGTCAAGCTCTCAAAATAGCTAGGAGAGTGTTTCAGGTTTATTCCTTTACTTTTATCAGTTAAATCAGGTAATATTTTTTAAATAGGTGCTAATTATCCTGACGCGGTCTTTGTCTCTATGCACTAGTCACTTTATTCTATGTGCCTTAGTAATTCTCTATAATATTTAGTTTATTGGGGTGTTTTTATCCCCTTTTTTTTTTTTTATAAAGATGTATTGCTGTACTGGTCACTTTATTACGTGTTTTTATCAAACTGATCAATTATTGGTACATTGAATTTTGTTATTATGATATTTGTGTACTTATATTATTTATTAATATAGGTTCTTAAGGATTTGGCATCAGCTTTATAGTCTCAGTCTTGGGGGGGGAGAGGGTGGGGAGGGTTGCTGCACTTTGTACAAATGATTTCTCTGTTATTTATTTATTTTTGTCACTGCATTGGAAAAAAAAAAAAAAAAAATTTAAAAAAAGAAAGAAAAAAAATAAATAAGATGGGCATACAACTTAGTGCACGCAGATCTAGGCACTTTAAGATCTTTATTAAAAGTAGAGACTTTCGACCAAGGATCATCGAAGTACGTTTTCAGTCAAAACGTATCTATTGCATTCAAAGTATCGAAGGTTTCAATTGAACTGTTGCAATCCTGGACTCCCGCACATCTGAGGCTCTTCCTAAAACATTTAACACCAAGGATAAGTTATGAATCTGATTTTCAACATTGTACTAAATTGCATCATTACAAACTTTATGCTGAGTCTTTAGAATATAAGAAATTGCAACAGTATATTCGTTTTAATTTAAAGTATGGAGTCACGCGTTGCATAATATTGCTTCGGCTCGGGATTCTCCCTCTTAAATCTTTTACCTCTAAATGGACTTCTAATGAAAAGGCCAGCAGCTCATGTGAGCTCTGTAACGGAGGAGTGCAAGACTTGGAACATGTATTGTTTGTTTGCCCTAACTCGACACTTGTAGAGGCTAGAAAGCGATTTTTAAAACCAATTCAAACAAAATGTAATATCACAACTGTTCAGAACTTAATCTCGCTTCTTAAGTCACCTCCTAATGAATTTGTGTGTTACAATCTGTTTAAATTTTTTCAAACTTTTTAAAATTGTATTAGAATGATTACCTAGTAAGTAACCAATTTTTTTAATGACAGATGTATTTTTATTCTTTTGTATAAATATTTGTTGTTCTCAGTAGAGAACTAAATCAAATAAAATAAACTTGAACTTGAATTAACAGTCTCTCACCAGCTCAGAGCCAATTTCAGCAATAACATGCTGTAGAATTTCAAGACGAACTGCTGCAACTTCTTGAGCCGGTGGCTGATATCCAAAAGTGGGAAAAGACGGATCTCGCAAAATCAAAGCTCTCACACTAGTCAATATCGGAGGCCTTGGTACATCCACTGTCAACACTCCAACAGCCTCCATTCCAGGAACCAAGAGTTCAATTTCAATGATTAATTTTGGAACTCTGCTGACCACTCGTGAAGACCTCAGTCTCCCGGTCCCCACTGCTCCCGGCATCTGTAACCAGATAGGTCCATTCTGGGGCAGCGTACCTCTGGCAAGACACCCTTGCTCTTCTTGATCTCCTCAGGCCCTCTTGTGCTTGTCCTGTGTCACTTACCTTGACTGGTAGGTCGCTCCCCCACACACAGCTCCGTCTGTGTGCCCTGCTGCTGCCCCTGATTGTGCTCGTTTTTCCTTTCTGTGCCCCCTTGCTGCCCCTGATTGTGCTCGTTTTTTCCTTTCTGTGCCCCCTTGCTGCCCCTGATTGTGCTCGTTTTTCCTTTCTGTGCCCCCCTTGCTGCCCCTGATTGTGCTCGTTTTTTCCTTTCTGTGCCCCCTTGCTGCCCCTGATTGTGCTCGTTTTTCCTTTCTGTGCCTCCTTGCTGCCCCTGATTGTGCTCGTTTTTTCCTTTCTGTGCCCCCCTTGCTGCCCCTGATTGTGCTCGTTTTTCCTTTCTGTGCCCCCTTGCTGCCCCTCATTGTGCTAGTTTTTTCCTTTCTGTGCCCCCTTGCTGCCCCTGATTGTGCTCGTTTTTTTCCTTTCTGTGCCCCCTTGCTGCCCCTGATTGTGCTCGTTTTCCTTTCTGTGCCCCCCTTGCTGCCCCTGATTGTGCTCGTTTTCCTTTCTGTGCCCCCTTGCTGCCCCTGATTGTGCTCTGCTTTTTCCTTTCTGTGCCCCCTTGCTGCCCCTGATTGTGCTCGTTTTTCCTTTCTGTGCCCCCTTGCTGCCCCTGATTGTGCTCGTTTTTCCTTTCTGTGCCCCCCTTGCTGCCCCTGATTGTGCTCGTTTTTCCTTTCTGTGCCCCCTTGCTGCCCCTCATTGTGCTAGTTTTTTCCTTTCTGTGCCCCCTTGCTGCCCCTGATTGTGCTCGCTTTTTCCTTTCTGTGCCCCCCTTGCTGCCCCTGATTGTGCTCGTTTTCCTTTCTGTGCCCCCTTGCTGCCCCTCATTGTGCTAGTTTTTTCCTTTCTGTGCCCCCTTGCTGCCCCTGATTGTGCTCGTTTTTTTCCTTTCTGTGCCCCCTTGATGCCCTGATTGTGCTCGTTTTCCCTTCTGTGCCTGTTTCCCGCCGCTGCGCCCTGCGGCCCCGCCCCTCACTGCCCATTCGCTGCCCCATTCCCTGCTCCTCCCTCCCACCTCCCCATTTATGGCGCCGCTGCGCCGCGCCGCGCTGGCGCGCCGAAGGCGCGCCTAAGGCAAGCCCGTCTGCGCCCGTCCGCGCCGTGACCGCGCCCAGCGCCAGACCCCCTGGTCCGGGCATCCCCCGCGCCCGCCACATCAACAGACGCCGATACGACGCCAGCACCCTCCACGCACTCAACCCCGGAAAAGATCACGCCTGCTACCAGGCCACCCCGAAGCGCACCCAAGGGCCCTTCACCTGCCGGAACTGCAGCTTCGCCAGCACCCGTCCCGCCAAACCACCGCCCAGGAAAGAACCCAACTACCTCAGATGCATCCTCCTCAACACCCGCTCCGCCTGCAAACACGCCATCGAACTCTGGGACCTTCTCGACTCAACCTCCCCAGACGTCGCATTCCTGACGGAGACCTGGCTGAATCCCGCTTCAGCCCCCGACATCGCCATTGCCATCCCCGGACGGATACAAGATCACCCGCAGGGTCCGCACCAACGGAGTCGGAGGAGGCATCGCCATCGTCCACAGGAACACCCTCAGAGTCTCAACCAACACCGACGACACCCTCAGCACCGCCGAACACATGCACTTCCAGATCCACACCGATCCCAACACCACCCTCAGAGGAACCCTCATCTACAGACCCCCCGGACCCCGACCACAGTTCAGCGATTCCATCGCTGACTTCGTCAGCACACACGCCATCGCCTCCACGGACTACATCCTCCTCGGGGACCTGAACTTCCACCTCGAGAACAACAAGGACACCAACTCCACCACCCTGATCGACAACCTCGCCACCCTCGGACTCAGACAGCTCGTGACTACACCCACCCACGCTGCCGGCCACACGCTCGACTCCATCTTTTCCGCAAGCCCACACGTCTCCTTCAACCACACCTCCGAACCCCACTGGACTGACCACCACTGCATCCACTTCACCTACAGGAAGCCCACCACACACCACCGCACCGAACAAATGCCTCGCCGCTGCTGGAGCAGAGTCACGGAAGACCAGCTAACCACAACCCTCGCCCTGAGCCCACCCGCCGAACCCTCCGACCCCGACACCGCCGCCCGCAACCTCAGACAGTGGATCGACGACTGCGCCAACACCCTCGCCCCGCTCAAGAATCCGCCCAACAGCCACACCAGCAAGAAAGCCACCTGGTTCACCGAAGACCTCCAGGCCTCCAAATGAACATGCCGAAAACTGGAGAAGATCTGGCTCCACGAACGGACAGCGGACAGCTACGCCGCCCACAAGAGCGCCACCCGCAGTCACCATCACCTCATCAGATCCGCCAAAAGGGCCTCACTCAAAGACTGCCTAGACAACAACGCACACAACAGCAAAGAGCTCTTCAACATCGTGAAGGAACTCTCCAACCCCAGCTCCAACACCAACGACATCCAGCCGTCGCGAGACCTGTGCGACTCACTGGCCACGTTCTTCCACCGCAAAATCGCCGACATCCACGACAACTTCAACACCACGACCGCCCCGGCAACCACCGAGACCACTGCCCCCACAACCACCAACCGCCTGCTCTCCTGGACCAACATCAACGACGAGGACACCAGCGAGATCATGAACACCATCCACTCCGGTTCACCGCTAGACCCGTGCCCTCACCACATCTTCAACAAAGCCAGTACAGCCATCGCGCCCCATCTCCGGAAAATAATCAACATCTCCTTCGAGACAGCAACCTTCCCGGAAAGCTGGAAGCACGCCGAGATCACCGCCTTACTCAAGAAACCCAAGGCAGACCCCAAGGACCTCAAGAACTTCCGACCCATCTCTCTGCTCCCGTTCCCCGCGAAGGTCACCGAGAAAATCGTCAACAAACAACTGACCCGCTACCTCGAGGAGAACAACATCCTGGACCCTTCCCAGTCCGGCTTCCGCAGCAACCACAGCACCGAAACCGCCCTCATCGCCGCCACCGATGACATCAGGACCCTGCTAGACAACGGAGAAACAGCAGCCCTCATCCTCCTGGACCTATCAGCCGCCTTCGACACGGTCTGCCACCACACACTACGAACACGCCTTCACGACGCCGGGATCCAAGAGAAGGCCCTGGACTGGACCACATCCTTCCTTTCCGGCAGAACACAAAGCGTCCGCCTCGCCCCCTTCCGATCCAAGGCCACCAAGATCATCTGCGGCGTACCCCAAGGCTCCTCCCTCAGCCCAACGCTGTTCAACATCTACATGGCACCCTCGCCCACGTCGCCCGACAGCACTAACCTCAACATCATCTCCCTACGCCGACGACACCCAGCTGATCCTCTCCCTCACCAAAGACCCTCACACCGCCAAAGCCCACCTCCACGAAGGAATGAAGGCCGTCGCCGAATGGATGAGGACCAGCCGCCTGAAGCTGAACTCGGACAAGACGGAGGTCCTCATCCTTGGTTCCAACCCTTCAGCCTGGGACGACTCCTGGTGGCCAACATCACTGGGAACAGCCCCGCCACCCACCGACCACGTACGCAACCTAGGGGTCATCCTCGACCCCACCCTCTCCATGACTAAGCAGGTCAACGCCGTTTCCTCATCCTGCTTCAACATCCTCCGAATGCTCCGCAGGATCTTCAAGTGGATCCCCACCGAAACAAGAAAAACAGTCACCCAGGCCCTCGTCACCAGCAGGCTGAACTACGGAAACGCCCTCTACGCAGGAACGACGGCTAAGCTCCTGAGACGGCTGCAACGCATCCAGAACGCCTCTGCACGTCTTATCCTCGACATCCCCCGACGCAGCCACATCACACCCCACCTGAGAGACCTGCACTGGCTCCCTGTCAACAAGAGGATAACCTTCAAGCTCCTCACCCACGCACACAAAGCACTCCACAACTCCAGACCAGCCTACCTCAACAGACGACTCAGCTTCTACACCCCCACCCGCCAGCTCCGCTCGACCAGCCTCGCCCTCGCCACAGTCCCCCGCATCCGGAAAACGACCGCCGGCGGCAGATCCTTCTCCCACCTCGCCGCCAAGACCTGGAACACCCTCCCCACCAACCTCCGACAGACCCAAGACCTACTGGCCTTCAGAAGACTCCTCAAGACCTGGCTCTTCGATCAGTAGCAGCACCACCCCCCTCTTCCCCCAGCGCCTTGAGACCCTCGCGGGTATGTAGTGCGCTTTATAAGTGACATGATTGATTGATTGATTGATTGATTCAGACGTTTCAGACACAGGGGCAAGATCCCTCTCAGATGCCAATCTCAGGTTCTGCCTCTTTTGTCTCACAGGCCACAATTCTCTTGCAAACTCTGCTCTCCTTCTCTGCACCCGATCAACTTTCACACCAGCTCTTCCAGCTGAGTCTGACTCTGTACCACTCGCAACGTTACCGTCTCCCTCAGAGTCAATACCTGGGCCTTGTGTAAGGTGACCCCCAACAGCTTGCTCTGGTGTGTGACCAGCCTCGTCAGCATTCCCCACAGCTTGGCTTGTCCTCTCCAGTGGCCTCGCAGCCATGGCTGGATTTCCTTCTGGGAGAGGAGCTGTTTCTTCCAGGGGTCCTGAAACTCTGCAGATGTGTGAGGCGTGGATCCAGTTCGGCAAGCCTTCACACTTTACAGACGTTATCGTCACCAGAATCACTTGGTAGGGACCTCTCCAACGAGCTTCAAGGCAGCTCTTTCTCACGTGCTTCTGAACGAGTATCCAGTCACCTCGACACAGGTCATGGCAGAGGTCTTTCGAGGTCAGGGCAGTCGCAGTTTCAACCTGGTGAGACACAGAACGGACCACATCAGCCAGTCCCTTGCAATAATCAAGGATTAAATCATTGGTGATGTTTATCAACGCTGTAGCTGGCACCGCTGGCAATTGCATCGCCCTCCCTATCAGGATCTCTTAGGGGGACAGTCCTGTCCTCCTATCGGGGATGCTACACACACTCATCAGCACTAAAGGCAATGCATCAGGCCATTTCAGGGACGTGGACGAACAGACCTTTGCCATCCACATCTTGAGAGTCCCGTTAATCTGTTCCACAAGGCCAGATGCCTTGGGCCTGTAGCTACAATGCAATCTCTGATCAACCTGTAAGGCAGCACAAAGCAGCTTCATTATCTCACTGTGAAAGTGAGTTCCTCTATCCGTCTCCAATGAGGTTACAAATCCGAATCGTGGTATAAGCTCTCCAAGTAGCAGCTTCGCCACTGTGAGACTATCACACCTTCTCGTTGAATATGCTTCCACCCACCGTGAGAAAACAAACACCACCACTAGGATGTATCTCAGTCCATTGTACCTAGGCATTTCTATGAAGTCAAACTGAATCCTGTTGAAAGGACCTCCACATCTCCCAATGTGACTCAATGCAACCACAGTCTTTTTCCTAGCATTCATCTGTGACACACTGCTTCAGCAAACGCACAAAACCATGGATTAAACCACGTCTGTCTGAACAGTCGCACCATGGCATTCCTTCCAATATGAACTGCACCATGAATCTGCCTCGCCATAGGGCTCAATAAACCATGTGGCAACACTGCTCGACCATCAGTTGAAATCCAAATGCCATCATCTCTTTTTTCACAACCTGTTTTAGTCCAGCCAGCTTCCTCCTGTCTGCCACTTCTCCCTGCAGACGCTTGACCTCATCCCAAGTGTCCGCTCTGGCTAGCATCATGCTGAGCTCGGTTCTCTCTGTGCTCTCTCCAGTATATTCTCCCACAAAAATGCACCTTTGTTCAGCACAGAAACGTGCGACTTCATCGGTGTACCTGTTGCCGAGAGTCACAAAGTCGTTCCCCTTTCCATGAGCGCCACACTTTACCACAGCTATTTCTTTTGGACATTGCAAAGCTTCCAACAATTGTCTCACATATTCCCCGTTTCTGATGTGAGATCCTGGTGACGTTAAGAACCCCCTCTGAGACCATAGCTGTCCGAAGTCATGAACCACACCTGAACCCATATTGGCTATCGGTGTAGATGGTGACTCGGATCTGATCAGAAACCAGGCATGCACGTGTCAAGGCAATGATTTAAACTACCTGTGCGGAGTGTACTCCCTGTAAACAAGCAGCTTCCACAACTTCAGAAATAGTGCAAACAGCAAACGCTGCTCTCAAATAACCCTCATTGTCTCTTAGGCATGAACCATCTACAAAAAGGATTTCATCTGATTCAGGCAGAGGTTCATCAATAATGTCGGGCCTCGGTTTGGTGCAAAGTTCAGTCACATCGAGACAGTCATGGTCTTCACAATCTTCATCCTCAACATTTGGAATGGGCATCAAAGTAGCAGGATTCAGTACAGAAAATCTCTTCAGAGTCACATTCTCTGAGGCAAGTATGACTTACTCATAGCGTGTGAGTCTGTTATTTGTCAAATGCTGTGTTTTGGTTCTCGTCATCAGAAGCTCAACTGAATGTGGAACATAAACAGTAAGAGGATGACCCATCACAATGCTTTCACATCTTTCAATGCTGACACCCATTGCAGCAACGGATTTGAGACATCCGGGCAACGCTAAAGCTATGGGGTCTAACGTAGCTGAGAAGTAGGCAACTGGTCTACAGACACCTCCACGAGTCTGTGTGAGTACTGACAGTGCACACCCATCCCTCTTGCAACAAAACAGCGAGAATGCTTTATTGTAATCAGACATTCCTAGAGTTGGAGCGTGACACAAGCTCTCTATCAGCTCCAGAAAGGCAACCAAACAGTCATTATCCCATGGTACCGGATCACTCACATCCTTGTGTGTCAACCTTTGCAGAGGTTTTGCCTTCAATGAGAAGTTGGGAATCCACTGACGACAGTACCCAACCATTCCCAAAAACATCCTGACTTCCTTTTGTGTGGTAGGTGCATTCATTTTCATGATCGCCTCAATGCGGTCTGGTGACACCTTCCTCTTGCTTTTCTCAGTGCGGTGACCCAAATACTGGACTTCAAACAAACAGTACTGTAGTTTGCTCGGGGACACCTTGTGTCCATTCTCTGCCAGGTGATTCAACAGTGCAACTGTATCAATCCCGCAAGCGTCCTACGTTTCTGATGCGATCAGGAGGTCATCAATGTACTGCACAAGAACTGAATTTTGCGGCAGTACCAAACTCTCAAGATTCTTTTTCAAAATCAAATTGAATATTGATGGACTTTCAGTGTACCTTTGTTTGATACAACACCACGTTAACACACGATTTTCCAGACGGAAAGCGAACAAAAAGTGGCTTTCCTCGTGTAAGGGTATCAAGAAGAATGCCTGACATACATCAATCACGGTAAACCATTCAGCTTCACAAGGGATCTGAAACAATATCACTGATGGGTTCGGTACCACGGGACAACATGGACCTACAATCGTGTTGACCCTTCGCAGGTCTTGCACGATCCTGAGCTTCCCACTTGGCTTCTGCAGTCCCATTATAGGAGAATTGCATAGACTCCCCATTATCTCCTTCAAAATGCCCTGCTCGATCATGGACTCAATCACTGACTTGATCCCTGCCACCACTTCCAGCGTCAGGTTGTTCTGGGGTGTTCTTAGAAATTCAGCATTTGGCTTGATCTGGATCTTAACTGGCTCAACCCCTTGGATCAGTCCTATCTCTTCTCCCGTGAAATCCCACACCTCTTGAGAGACTGAGTCCCTCAAATCGTATGGCAGATCTTCAGTTGTCAACATAGGAAACATTTCTATGCAAAGATTCTGATTTGCCAGTTTGAATGCAATGTCATCATCATTGGTCTGCAACTCCACTCCCTTGGGTGTGCAATAGATGGTACAATTCAATTTACACAAGAGGTCACGACCCAACAAACAGGCTGGACTCGAATCGCACACCACAATTTGGTGTCGATCTTCAAAGACTCCCATTCTCACAGGTACCTCATCTGTCAATGGATTGGTCATTCTTTTGTTAGGAACTCCTACAATTTGGATCGATTTTCCCGAGAGGGGTATGTTTGGGGCTACTGCGGATCTCACAGTAGAACGGGTAGCACCAGTATCAATCAAGAATGTGACGGGATGACCGTCTACATCTGCCTCCACTTACGGTGCTCTCTGGTCTACCTCCAAGACTGCTCCAAGGGTACAGTCTTCCTCCCCCCTCAGGCACAGTCATTGTAACGGATCTAGACTAATTAATCTAGGGTCTCAATAAAGGGCATCTGCTGGTACACTCGATTCCCTTGGGGGATCCTCGGAGGCTGGGGAACTTGCAATTGTGATCTCAAACCCCCTCTTGCACGGACCTGGGCCTTGTCACAGCGTTTACAACCTCAGGTACCTGCACTACCTCCTCATCTTGGATCTGATTAGCTGGGCTCTGTCTACACTCGTGCTTCCTATGCCCAATTTTGTGACAGTAATGATATGCAGAGGTTTTCTTTAGGGTACCAACGTCTATCCCTATCTTGGGATCTATGGGCTTCCCTCATCCCTGACCCGACGCATTCTGGGCTCCCCCATGATTGTTTCCTTGCCTTTGTCCCAGTGTTCCTCCACTCGACTGCACTTGGTCTACCATGTCTGCATTCCTCATCTGGACTAGCATTAGCTTATCCTTCAATTTCCTATGCTTCCAGTCCCCTTCATCACTACAATATCTGGCATTCCGTAGAATCTCGTCCACAGACTTATTCTGCCAACAGATCAGATCCTGCTGGATAACGAAACTAATTTTGGGTCTCAATCCTTAAACAAATTTGGAAACAAACTTTCCCATGCCCTTAAAATATAATGTGTCCAGCCCACTGTACTGCTTAAAGGCTTGTAGAAGCCGCTCATAATAAGCATGTACTGACTCCTTGGGCTCCTGGGTAGTCCGATCTATTCTAACCCAATCAATATCCTGTGGTGAAATTCTGGACTGCAACCACGTGATTATCTGCTCAAATTTTTTCATGACTATTGGTAAAGGACCATGCGTTAAGGGGTCTCGGTCGGGTTCAGAAGTTGGCCATTCGACTGCAATTTTACAAGCAGACCACAAATCACTCTGTACGACAATGTCAAACAAAGTATTCAAATCAATCCATAGTACTTTTGAAATCTTGACAAAGCGATCAACCTGCTTGTACCACTCAACAGGTTTTTCCCTCAGCCGAGGAAAATCATTGGTAAACGCTGCCAAATTGCCCCTGCTCCAAGGTACATGCACATACCCTCCACTCAGTACCTCCCGCAATGGGTAAGCCTCTACCCCTGCTGTTCCCCCTCCCAGATGCGGCGTATCTCCTATTCCCTTTTTGACATTCTTTTTCTTGGACCACTTTTCCTCCCACTTATCAAGCTCCATGCACGTATCCCTAAAATCAATTCTCGAATGTGGGTTTTCAATCCTATGACTCTTTTCTCTTCCAATTCCTGATCACTATAATTTAACCTATGACCTCCCTGTAACATCTTTGTTTTGGACAAACCACATTATACCTCTGTGCCAATTCTGTCAGCTTCTCATGTGCCTTCCTTGCCTTAAGGGTAACATCCTTCGCCACAAACAACAGCTCATCTTGTTCATAGAGTTCAATCCTTTCCAGGGGCAAATTTCCGCTTATTATCTCGTCTACTTCTACCTTTAACCTCACCACATCTAGCCCCTTGGCCTTTATTGCCGCCTTGACTTGATGCGCTACTTAATTCTTCACTTTCGCTACTCTGATTCCTATGAGGATTCCCTTCTGTCAGGTTCCGTGGGACGTTCTGAGTCCCCGAAGTTCCCTGATCATTTCCCATCTCTGACACCCTCCCCATGGGGCCCCTAACTGGAGGTTCCCACACCCTCAGATCAGAACGCGAGTCTGCCAATGACACTGACCTTACTGCACTCGACCCAACACGCCCTCTTGACGAGTCTGCAGTAGCTGGCAATGGAGTACTAGCTTCTATAGGCGCCAAAAATGGGCCATTCCCGTTCACGGTACTATTCTCTCTAGCATCTGCTCTTCCTCCTACTCCTGACTGCAACTGCTACTGTTTTCCCCCTCCTTTGGGTCGTACACTGACACTATGGGTCCAATGGTAACCGCTACCGTAAGGGCTTCCGGCAACCACGTAGCAGCGCTAACTCCGTGCACTTCTGTACTTTTTGGTGCTGATGTCCCTGTTCCTTCTATCCCTGTTGAAATCTTTCCCACTACTCTTGCACTAGGGCTTGTCAGTGGCTCTCCTGTTTCCTCTGTGAGTGCTCGCTTTCTCTCCTCTGAGTCTGGGTTGTATGGAGGAGGACATTCTGCTAGCAACCTATCTAGCAAGCTGTCATCAGTATCACTGTCGTCCTCTTCCTTCCTCTTCCGGGAATCTCCTGTTTTCACTAATAGTGGGAATAGCCTCTCCCCCTCGATGGCGTCTACTCTCCACTTCTTCAACTGCACGTCCCATTGCGCATCCTGATACGCCTTCATTGCCCTGTTCATCCTTCCCTGACTTTGTTCTCTACTTTGTTCTTTGCCTTTGCTGCTCTCATCCATGCATCTAATGCCTCAAACTGTGTTGGTCTAGGCGGAGGTCGCAATGAAGCCTTCACTCCCCTCAACTGATACAGCACCTCTAACCTGAATGAACCATAATGTGAAAAGGCCAAATCTCCCTCTTTTTCAGTCATTTTTTGCCAATTTTGAAGCCAAACTATGGTATGGAGTCCTACATTTGTGGCCATTTAATGTGCTGGGGTATCCTCGGGTTGTGCTTCCTCACCCGCTCGAGTCACTACTCCTCTATCTCCCCTACAGAGATCTCGTAACACTTTAAAGCATTGCATGATTAAATCAAAATTCTTTTCTCCACAAGATGTTTTCGTTTCCACTTCCTGATGATAATCCACCAATCCCAGAACGGCTTTACACCAACCGACCTATCGCAGCGCAGCACACTTCAACGTCACTCTTCCCCCTCACACAACGGTTCACCCTCCTTTACACTCTCTTTCTACACATTCACACACTTTACGCATAGAATCTAGTAACTTTCTGTCCACCAAACAACCGGACAGTTACATATCCGACTGTCTGTCCATGAAATGACCTGACAGTCTCGAGTAATTCAGCAAACACAAGGAGATGATGGACGGAGCGCTGAAACTTTTCAGACATTCACCGCCAGTCACAGATCTGGGTTAAATCCATCATCATTCTTTAGCTCACTTCGCCACCTCAGTTCAGACCCAGCTATATGCAAATCAGTATTAACCCTGTGCCTCATGGGAACAGTCCAGCCCAAACTGCCAAGCCAGGTCTTCCCTGAACCGGAAACAAGCATCATGGGACCGTTTTCTGGGTAACACCTTTCATCAGCCAGGCTAGCTTGAATCCAGTGGCAAAGTGAGCAAGGGACCCACGTCTGGGCATAGCCTGCCAACTTAGGGCGAACAAAGCAAACACAAGGAGATGATGGACGGAGCGCTGAAACTTTTCAGACACTCACCCCCAGTCACAGATCTGGGTTGAATCCATCATCATTCTTTAGCTCACTTCGCCACCTCAGTCTCGAGTAATTGTCTACCTCACCTTAGGCAGCTGTCTGTCCTCGAAAGGACCGGACAGCTGCACCTCAGACTGTCTGTCCATGAAATGAGTGGACAGTCATATAAATAAAATTAATAGGATCCAACCGCTCAAGACCATTCACACACAGTGACCCACGATCTGCGTTGGCCACTCGAATTGCTGTGGTCCACCCTTGTGCACTAGCTTTCCACATGATTCTATCAAGCTCACTCACACATGTTCCCTATCTCCAAACGGGTCGTCGATAGCGCTTCACGACTCCCACAATCACTGGTCAGACAATTACATCACTTGGTGTCTTCTACACCTCAAGTCTATCCCAGGATCTTAGGCTACTCCTTGAGCCTGACATCAAAAATCATCAAATCTTATCACATGGACCGTGCGCGTTCGGGCTGAAACAACAATCACTCGACTCTCATCCAAACTCCGCCAGACATCACACAATCAAATCATCACCACAATCTAACACACACATCCCTGTTCATACTCACTCCACTGTGAACCGCTGTTCCTGCCGCACCATCACTCTCCGTCGGTCTCCGCTAGGTCCCGTCGCTCTCCGTTCTCTATCTTTTGGGCTCTCGTCTTCTGGGCTCTTTGGGACTCTATGGCTAAACTTTCCCTAATCTTTCTAGATTCTCCCCTCTCTCCAGGAGACAACCATCCAATATTGCTACCAACTGAAGGGGCTGGGTTCTCTTTGGTCATTTACTCTAGAACCCTCAGTCAATAGACCGTTGGTGTCTGCCTGGAAGTGTGGAGGGGAGAAACAACTTTTATATCAGATCAAACCCCAATGCTTTATGACTCCGAAGAATCACAGACTCCAGGTTCTGAATTTAGTGGGTTTATTACAAAGCCAAAAATAACTGGACATACAAGCACCTCAGGACAAGGTTATAGAAATACATCGGAACTAATACAAAACCAAATCTACGAGTGAAGTTGAACTTCTGGAACATAAAAAGAATGAGGAATTCCAGAACCAGATCACAGGCAATAAGTGCCCCCTCGTCTAGATCAGTCTTCATTGGAAGTTCGTGAGTAAGAAGCATTAGTCTGTCCCTACACTACCACTAGCGTGACATCCCTACTTAGCATTCCACAGGCAAGTTAGGAAAAGGTGTCCGCACGTGAAGACTTCCTAAGAAGTACACTCACGTTGTATGGGTCAAGTAGCCAAAGGCTACGGAGCTCGTTCTAAGATGCTCCTTCTCTCCTCTCCTGACTCAACACCCGGGGCACTGTCCCTAATTTAAACACCAAAATCTTCGATCACGCCCACTGCTCATCTTCCGATCACCTCATCCAGCTGGGCATTCCTTATAGGTGATTTTCCATTTGGTTTCGATACTCCCCGCTCCTGGCTTGATGACCTTGATTCACAGGCCTTCTCCAGTGGGATAGAACACCGTCTCACGTTATCAACGCTTCTTGTGGAAATGTATTCTTTCTTCCCCTGAGCCGAACTCTTAAAACAAAAGCGTTATTCTAACTAACAAAGACGGGTTTCTTCACCTGCAACAGAAACGTGAGAAAAGAACAAATCCAACATGCACATGAAATTCAACTATTAACTGTAGAGTGCGAGAGCATCAGGGAGAATGCATTTCAGTCCTACAGAAATCAGCCAACATAAGAGAATAGCACATAGACCTCGTGAATTTACATATAAATGCATTCTTGCACTGGGTGTTTCTAAATCAACACGTTACATGGGCACATCAAATGCGTGAATAAGTGCAAGCATCTAACACAATTTTACACGTTAATGTTTTCAGCTAAACTCACATATACTGCAACACTAAATTGTTCACGTTTATGTGGAAAATATACCTAGCACATCACATTTCATATTATTACCATACACATTCTACTATCACAGGTTAATACAACAAAAGAATAAATGTAGGTGCGAACTACTCATGATTATAATGCACCCCTACAAATAAAGAGCACCATTGAGATCTATCAGGACAAATGGTGGCCCTATGACATGTTAGTAAAGCCACCTATAAGATTGTACCTGACAGGAGCCACAGACCTCAGTGTACTTGTAATTTTTCTTCATTGACAATGTGTCACACTGCCTTAGGACAGGCCCCTCAGAAACACAAGTGTGTTGTAACAGGCCCATGATTCTTCCTCTCATTGGGCAGAGTATATGAACTCTTGACTCATGGACTGTGCAGATAGTTGGCGAGCACACTAGTCAGGTCCATCACTGCTTCACCAGATGTGTCACAAGAAGCTAACAGACCTCATGTACAATGGAAAGTTAATGTTTTCCCTGTGACAGTGGCTGAAAGTGCTAAATGGATTAGCACTGCAGCCAGGACAATGACCACACACTCAATTAGTCGTACCTCTGTTTTACATAGGACTGTACCTAGGAACACTATTGTGCAGATTGTGAGCACAAAGTGTAACACGTCAGACCTTCCATGTTGACGCTAGTTTTTGGGATGTATCACAGTGTGTGCTAACAGTCACGTTGTGAGCAACATGTACAGAGTCACACATCTGGTCTCTTGAAGTGTCTGTACAGTGATGCTGATTTTCTGCTGCTGTCATGTGCTCCCAATGGCGTGTAGTGGTACATCTATTCTACATCATCATCACATGTGTAGTGGCCCTTGCTTTGTGTTGTTGTTAGTGTGGGATAGGCCGTAGACAACCCAAACAGATTTAGGTATAGTAGTCAGAAGATTAGTGCAACATTGGCTCTTTTCAATGTGCATCAAGAGAGACCAAACATTTGTGGTCTTGTCAAGTTCTACTTGGACATGCTAGGTGTGTAGAACTTCTTGTTCTGCTACACAGATGACCTCTGTCTTGCATGTGCACTCAGTCTCGTCATCTTTTGCATCCATCCAGGTCAACGCCCATCTCAAGCAAAAACATTGCAAAGCCATCGCCCGGAAAGTGCAGACCCTAGGAGTCTCTCACTGGTGCAGTGTCTACAGCAGGAAGAGCTGGGAGGACCTGAGACTCTGGACTAGGAACATCGCAGAAGTCCAGCTGGGGAAGTCCTACCAGTGTCGTAGGGGCGCGCGCTGGACCTTGACTCCCCTAATGGCCCGCATTCTGGAGGTGGCCTTCCCGGTGCTTGATGGGCAGTTGAGGGCCCAACAGCAGCTAGGAGGGGGTGAGTATTGTGCTGCCTAAGTATTGCCTAAACAACTCTTCATTGTGACAGGCACCTGAAACCACATCAAACTTGTGCTTGACTGATGCTAAACCATATAGAAGAGTTGTTGCATGTGTAGGCCTGGTTGAGATGGGTAACATATCTGTGTTGTACTATCATATGCAGAAGTGTTCACTACAAGATCAATAGCTCAACATAGTATGAAATCTGTGTCTGTCACAAGTTAATGTGTGAGCCAAGGTGAGGAGGACCTTTGTGTTTGGTGTTGTGCATACATGTCATGTCTCATCACAGACAGGGGGGTGTGGGCATGGGTGGCTGTGTCACACATACCCATGTACATAGTTTTGTGAAACAGATCTGAAAGTAATGTTGATGATATTACATACATGGACTGACAGTATTGTCTCACAATGTGATGTCACATGCTGGTGAGGTGGCATTAATGTGGCATGCACATGTGGAAATATGTAGAAACTGTAACTGCTTGCTGGCATGCAGCAGGTGTTGTCAGACTTGTTGGAGTCATATGTGAGTGTGTACTGTTTGCAACACATTGGAATATTTGTACATGAGAAACGTTTTGGTGCAGTGGTGTCCCTTCAGTATTGTCTACAAATGTTACATACACTACATGGACAGGACATTCCCTGTGTCTTATTACTCTTACCTGTTGTAACAGCTTTAAAATATGCTATGGAGAATTGGTTGTGTTGAGCATAGCAAAATGGAGTGGAATTGTCCCTAGGCCTAGGTGGTGTCAGGTCATATCGATGTATGTGATGACATCTCAACCAAAGTTTAGCCACATTTTCTCCAAGATACTTTTGTGTGAAACACATGATCCGTAACTATTCCTACAATTGAAGGCAAAAACCCTAGGCAGTCAACAAACGCTCACTTACATTATCAACTCATAAAGGACAGAACAGACATGATAATTAACCCTGGGCAAAGCACTACGCTACGCTCGCGTAGTTTGCGAAGTTTGCGCTACTTCGCACAACGCGAATTGCACGTAGCACAGTGCAAACATGCGTAGCGTAGTGTAGCGTAGTGCAGCGGTCATTTTTTGCTTGCTCGCGGTCCTCAACGTCAAGTTGGCGACCGCGAGCAAGCAAAATGACATCCCGGCGAGACTTTTTCCTGTTCGCGATCAGCAACATCAAGTTGCCGATCGCGGCGTGAAAATAAACCTCCCGGTGAGATTCTCAACAGCGGGGAGGTCAGGTTTCTCATTGCGAGTGGTCGCGTATGCTCGCGACCGCTCGCGATGAGAAACTACCAGTCCGCGTTGAGAAAGCTGCCGCTCGAGTAAAAATCTACTCGGCGGCAGTAAAAGACAGCTCGCACTGTGCAAGATGCCGTTTTCAATGATTGCACAGTGCGGACAAGCATCCGGCACTGTGCAATCATTGCGAACAGTGCACTACGCAGTTCGCGTAGTGCTACGCGTAGCTCGCGTAGTGCGAACTGCACTTTGCGTAGCTTCGCGTAGCGCTACTTCGCGAACTACGCCCGATAATATGAAACCCTAGATAGTCAAAGAACGATCTTTTGCATAGGCAACTCATAAAGAACAAACAAGCATGATATAGCGAAATCAGTGTGTACAAATAGTAACTATATATTAAAACATATAAATTTTATTAGAATTGTTTTTTTTGTTTTTTTTAAAAGGAATTTTTCCACAGATAATCAAGCAATACATACTTACAAAATAACATAATATCAACAGTACATATGAATCATGTAAGACATTAATAGATCAAAAAAAAGAAAAGAAAATAGACAAACAACAATGCATTTATATACACAGAGTCAAAAGTTGTGGCTATAAGATGAATCTTCTCAACCCGCGTTTCGGCACTCAAAGCGCCTTCATCAGGAGGGCCACGACCTTATCCTACAGAACAGATAAAAGCTAAATAAAACACCATTTTTAAAAAACAGAGCCTTAAAAAACCACACTGAATTCCATATACAGATCATATAATTCTTATACTGTGAGTTGCCATACATTCCCAACGGTGAAATAGTTAAATCAAACTTCCTATTGCACCCAATGTACACGATATAATAAATCAAGTTTTATTCAATAATCTAATAATGTACAATAATGATACTACAACCAAACAAAAGATCGAACAATAGAAAGAGACATAAGAAGAGCAAAAAGAAAAGGAAAACAAAAGAAAAAGTTAATTAGGATGAAGTGATACTAGGATCTCTACAGCACTCTCTCCATTAGTAACAACTGTCTGTAAAGATTGTGGCGATAGGAAAGTATTAGAATCTCTACAATTCTCTCTCCAATATTAATAGCTGTCTATAAAGAATTCAAATTAAAGTCAAGTCTTATTTTAAATGAATAAAACAGCCGATATATGTCCATCTATGTAGCATACACCCAGTGACGTAGAACCTATGTTTAATATTAGGAAATAAAACATTAGCCAAAATCTAATTGATATATAGAACTTATTTTCTCAAAACGATAAACAAAATGAATAAATCTAAATCAAGCTCACTGTGTATATACCTATGATGTTGTCCGATGATAGATCGATATCAATTTAAAATGGTCCCGACATAAGCATTCATCTTGAAGTGGCGTGAAGAAATGATAGAGAGCCACATGGATTTGTTTATGCGAGTGTCTGCATGGTTCTAAAGATAAATAAAAACAAGGGACTAAAGAATAATATTTCAAAAAGGAATGCTATAATGATAAAGATATCATATCAGAGCCCACAAGTTACATAATTTACCTTTAATTAGCCCAATGCATTTAATATGGGCGGAAAATTACTCCTGTTAACCCATTGTAATCAATATATACCAAGGAAAGAAGAATCTAGTCAGGCAATGAAACATTGTATTGCCAGCATGGCTCAAAGAGATAAAGTTGGTAACAGTCAGCGCTCAACTACATATAACAGATGAATTTCTCTCATGTATCCTTCGGAAATCTAACGAAATTCGAACATAAACACAATTGCCTCACCTCGAATCCTGGTCTAAGGTTGAAGACAGGAGAGCAAGTCAGAAGGTAAAACGGAACAGCCGACACCACTCTAAGAGGTAAAGTTAAAATCAATGAGCGCGTATTAGGAGAGAACAGATAAAGACGTCTAAGCGACTAGCCACGCCTGTAGAATAAACTTACTTTTAGTCGGAATGATGGATCCGATAACGCAAATGGACGTCCTGCCAAGAGTAACCAAGCGTCCTACGTGCAGATTTAAACGCATTGTCACGTGATTACCGATCACGTGTAAATATAGAACAAGAAAACAGACTCGAGAGCCCTCGTAGTCAATAATTCAAAGGCTAATCTTCTACGGAAAAACATATCAATAAAGATTGAAAACCCAAAATAAGAATAAATGTAAAAATTAGGTTGAAAAAGATCTATAAATCAGGCTTGCATTACTACAGCACCGGTACACATGATTCTCGATTTCGTGTATGCCCAACTATGTCAATGGAGTTTAATTCCAGGAATTATACCCCTTACTGGTTAGGCTTTAATGTGCAGATAATTCTAAAAACTGCACTATTTAATAATCCTAGAAGGTGCATGTAATAGCATCTGAATTAAATTTGATCTGATCATTCATGTCTAAATAGCTATAATAAGAAAAAGCAATGGAATCAAAAGTTGTTAAATAATATTGCATTCTCCCAAGGTAACTCGCTATTTAATGTATGTCTGTATGTATTCAGGGAAAATATCCAGTATACTTCTCTTTTTCTCCGGATCTCTTCACTTCTATTTACATCTGAATTATGAATTTTTTCCAGAATATGCCATTTCATATCCATGGTACTATGTTGAAATTCTTTAAAATGTTTTACCAAGGGTGCATTCGGTTTGTTAGTTTTGATCGCGGAACGATGTTCTGTAAGACGGGTAGCCACAGCTCTTGATGTCTCTCCGACATACCCTAGCCCACATGGGCATCTGATTAAATAAATTACATTCTGGGTTTTACAATTACACATCACTTTAGAATTAATTGTAAACCCATTGTGTAACAAAGTATGTCCTTCAATGACATTATCACATGCTTTACAATTAGGATGACAGCACTTAAAAGTGCCTCTAACTGGTTGACTGGCATTGATCGATTTTTGTACCAGCGGAGGGCCGGAATTGAAACGTGATCGGACTATAATGTCTTTAATATTCTTGTTCCGTCTGTGGGCATATAGCGGTTTCTTGAGTTTAAGTGATTGATCTGGATCACTATTCAATATATGCCAGTTGGCATTAATTATTTGTTTTACTTGTTCATTCATAGTAGAATGTTTCGTAATGCATACCAATTGATCAGTCTTTTTAGGGCTCTTTGATTTTAATAGATAATCCCTATCATAAAATCTTGCAGAGAGTGCTGTAGAGATCCTAGTATCACTTCATCCTAATTAACTTTTCCTTTTCTTTTTCTGTTTCCTTTTGTTTTCCTTTTCTTTTTGCTCTTCTTATGTCTCTTTCTATTTTTCGATCTTTTGTTTGGTTGTAGTATCATTATTGTACATTATTAGATTATTGAATAAAGCTTGATTTATTATATCGTGTACATTGGGTGCAATAGGAAGTTTGATTTAACTATTTCACCGTTGGGAATGTATGGCAACTCACGGTATAAGAATTATATGATCTGAATATGGAATTCAGTGTGGTTTTTTAAGGCTCTGTTTTTTAAAAATGGTGTTTTATTTAGCTTTTATCTGTTCTGTAGGATAAGGTTGTGGCCCTCCTGATGAAGGCGCTTTGAGTGCTGAACACGCGTTGAGAAGATTCATCTTATAGCCACAACTTTTGACTCTATGTGTATATAAATGCATTGTTGTTTGTCTATTTTCTTTTCTTTTTTTGATCTATTAATGTCTTACATGATTCATATGTACTGTTGATATTATGTTATTTTGTAAGTATGTATTGCTTGATTATCTGTGGAAAATTCCTTTAAAAAAACAAAAAAACAATTCTAATAAAATGTATATGTTTTAATATATAGTTACTATTTGTACACACTGATGTCGCTATATCATGCTTGTTTGTTCTTTATGAGTGGCCTATGCAAAAGATCGTTCTTTGACTACCTAGGGTTTCATATTATCATGTCTGTTCTGTCCTTTATGAGTTGATAATGTAAGTGACCGTTTGTTGACTGCCTAGGGTTTTTGCCTTCAATTGTACTATTGCCCTGCCCTAGGAGTTCTAGAGTTTTTGCAGGGGGTCCTATATATATTCGCTCCGTAACTAATCCTAGCCTTTCATTCAAAATGTTGATGTGTTGTGATAGAGAGCATATGAAAAAGTGTGAACGAGGTCATGTGAACAGTGTGGACTGGGAACTTTCCTTGAGTAATTCTCCTTGGTATCAAGTAATTCTCCTTGGTTACTGTGAGATACCTGTATCAGGCTCACATCAGTGCATAGGAAAGTGGGTTTCGGAAATGATCAGTGGCTGTAGTGATTGTGATACTAGGGAATAAATAATGGGCTGGGAGAGTGATTTAAGCCATAATTCCATAATGAAGACTAGATTAGGCCTGTATTTCTAATTAGATTAGCAATTTTGGAACAAGAGGAATTGATGAACCTTGCATTTAGGAGCATGTTGCAGAGATTCCAGAGATGGAAGCTTGTGATAGGCTTAGACAGATTTAAATACTAGATTTGAAATCTATGTCGATGAGATTATTTGGGCATTTGTTTAAGGGAGGTGATGAATGATGGGATTGAGTGGTGTCTTTTGGAGGCACATTTGGTTTTGCTGATAGAAGGTCGTTTGAGTTGGAACAACATTAAAAATAGAAAAAATATCAAAGACTTGAGAATAAGTATCATGAATTCATGGTGTGAACTCTTACCTAATGAGAAGATATGATCAGTATGTCTGGACCAGCATTTTATCATTGTCGTCCCCCTCCCATTTGTCAGGCTACTCTCCATTGTGCCAAGAAGTAACTCCAATGCGTTAGTACTAGTATTTTTCCACAGGTGTCCCATATGCCAAGAGTTACCTCTAGTGTGTCATTGCCAGTAGTTTAATGTGGGTGTCCATTATACCACAAATTACTTGTAGTGTGCAGGTATTTTGCAACAGGTGTCTGTCATGTTAAGAATTGCCTCAAGTATGTAATCACCACTATTTTACCACACGTGTCTCTATAAGAAAATAATTATCTTTTGTATGCTAGGGCCAATGACAGACTTTCAAGCATGACACCACATTCTCACTCCCACTCAATGACACTCATTCTTACTCCCACTCTCTAACACTCCCTTACACTCATTCTTATCCATTCTCACTCAATTGCAGCCACTCATTATGACTCACTCATACTTACTGTCACTCAGTCTCACACATTCTCACTCACTAGCTGTCACTGACTCTCGCTTGCACCATACATGCCAAAATATCCAATTCAGGCGGGAGACTCCCGATTGTTTAAGCAAAAAATGGCTTTATTTTGGCTGTCTCCCACCTGAAATTACCTCTGCCTCAATAGAAGTCAGTGGAGGAAATGAACAGGTGCCCCCCGCGCCTAGGGGAGGGGCGTCCTTAGTAGCGCCACGGGGCTGAGCCTCCTCCGGGGCCCCTGGACAAGGAAGGGGTTGGCTGTCTGAGGTGATGTCATCGTGAGGCACGGAGAAATGAAACTTAGCAGAAACGAAACTTAGCGGGTATTTAAGGCTGTGCGCTGGGGGATTTCGTTCTCTTTGTCCCCTCGGACCACAAGCCTGGCCACAGGAGCGTCGTCGACCACCCACCCACCCGGCAGAAGAGCACGGCTGCACGGAGGCGGAGCGCTGACAGTTAACAACAAAGAGGGATGCACAACAATGGAGGTGCAGCCATTCGATGGACCCCAGGAGGGGGTAGATTCCACGTGTGCAGTGGGTCGGCGGGGAGGAGGGACTGACCTGCCGGTAGTCCTGGACTCTACTGCCCTAACCCACAACTTATGGACTGAGTAGAGTCTTGGGGAGGCTGCCTGTGTTCAGGTACCCCGGTGGGCCGGTGCGGTATGCGGTGCCCTGGATGTCAAGTAGTGCAACTGTTGGCTGTAGCGCGTTGTGGCCTGCCGGCACAATGTGCGCACCTGAGTGGAACATTGGTGGCCGAGACGGCCAAGTTCAAATGTACGGCCAAGTTCTAGTGTACGGCCGAGTTAAAAAAGTTAAAGTATAAAGTTCAAATGTACGGCCAAGTTGTTCTAGTGTATGGCCGAGTTAAAATTAAAGTGTAATGTCGCGCTTAATTCCCTTACTGCCGTTGACATGTTGATGCAGCTAAAGTGTGATGCTGTGAATAATTCTTATATATCCAAGAAGGATACTTTTCTTTGGTAATGGTCTGTGGTAAATTTCTTGGTTTGATGTAAATAAAAGGCTACGCCGTGGACAACATACCCTGATTCTGAGAGTTCTTGGGCGTAGCGGGCTGTAAGATGACGGAATTTGGGGAGGAGGGAATGTCACGTTGTGCGCATACTATACATTCTCCAGATTATTTTTTTTAAATCTCCCACTTACCTCTTCTAAAATGTTGCCATGTATGCTTGCACATACATGCTTACACACACATACATACTTGCTCACACATACACAAGCTACCTTTCCATAAACACACTCTCACTCAGTCATTTTTTACTTACCTGAGCTACATCTAAAGGTCCCATTACAGCTAATTGTGCTTCGATTTTTATTACACTAATAGTGAATACATTGATATTAATCACTACTAGTACAAACTAAAAATGGACAGAAAATACGGAGTGCCGAGTCTCTCCTATGTCCTTGGCACTGATATTACTGGGGCTGCAAGGAGAAAGCCCAGGGTCATCATAGCTGCGACCCCTGGCGACCCGGAAATAATGACCATGAGCACTCCATACATTCTCAAAGGGCCAGGGGGCTAGCAGCACATGAAAACAGGCACAGCGTCCCTGGTAGCTCCTTCGTAATGCTGCACAGCTCTCCCAGAGCCTGCAGGTGAAGTATGTTCTTTTGCTTGGTGGAATTTTGGGTATGAGAGGCCTTGAAGGGTGTGTTGCTGCTAGGCAACACGTTAAGCAAACCCTTAGCTGATGGAAAAAATTTAAACAATTGCAAGTTGCAACTGTTACTTGTACTCAGCCACAGCAGCCTGGAAATCCCAAAGTTGCTTTTATTTTCATATGAAAATGTCCTTCTTCCTCTGTTCTTCATGCTGGCCTTTCAGCCCGGGCTCAGGGGTCGCAAGGACAGAGCCAGGGGTCGCAAGGGACAAACGAGGAATCCCAACTGCGACGCCTGTGGATCTGTAAATTACGTCCACGTGTTATTCCTTATAAGAGTACTGGCTGCCCTTGCCTGGTGCCTCGGGTTGCCTGAAAGCACACAGTTAAAACGTTGCTATCAGTGGCTACACAGAAGCTTTGTCATGGGCTTCAACTTCATGTTGTCATAATGGAGCTTGAAAGTGGTCTGCTGTTAAAGTGTGTCCATCTTTGCTGCATAATGAACGCTTACTGAATGAAAGCAGGTACACTGTGTGATCGAAGGCCACTCTAGAGCTCTGTGATTGGCTTAAATGTCTGCTGCCTTAAATTGGCAACTGTGTGTGGATGCTTCGGCAAATTACTTCACAGAGGCATACCGTTGGAACTTTCTGATCAATGGCCACAGTGCTGATCTGATTTGTAATCGGTTATGGGGCTTACTGTTGTTATAATGTTGTTTGATAGTGGCTCTTTTGCTGGTAAATTTGTGCAAAGAAATGTCTGCAGTTGTGTTCCATTTTTGACGACTTTTTTTGTCACCTTTTTTATTGGTTTTTAATACTCTCTTACAATCTAGTAAGCACACAAATCAAATATCTTTATTCGGTTTCGTGAAGAAAAAACCATATAAGCACAACAAATACAAGTTAAAATAAAATACAATATGTGCAGACCTGACCGGATCAAACCCGATTATGGCATCTCGATAAATGATTTTAAACATACTTATTGCAGCTAAAAATCCGTTAAAAACCTAATTGATTCAATAGACAATTAGCATAAAAAGAGCATAAAACCAGAAATGAAGACAAGGTACAAGCAAATTAGTCACAGCTCGCCCTAAGCCTAATGGCAGATTTTAAAAAGTTTAACACATGAAAGACGGTATTACCTGTCAACATCTGGAGAAATAAAAAGGCGGGCCGAACTTGTCTAAAATGTGCCTGTTTTAGGATGGGGATTAAGAAGGATTTTCTGGGGGTATCATAAAATGTGCAAAAAACCTGAAGTGAAATGGACCATGTCCTGCGGAGTTGTACCATCGCAGCCGCAGGACGAAAGAGTTTGCCCTTTATTCATGCCCCTAGGCTGGGCGAGGAGAAGATAGAAAAGATCAAACCGGAACCTGGTCAAGAGGAAACGGTCGTAACTGTTTGCAATCCCCAATAGGCACGGCTCTGCTGTCACTGATGTCCTTAACATCATAAAGCGACGTACGCTGGGCTATGTGAGCTCCCGCTCCTCTCTAGCCATGGACTGACGTGCAATAAACACCTTCTTAAGGAGGGCTAGGTCTTCCTTTTGTATTGCCTCAGGGTTAGAAAAAAGATCTCCTCTTCCCAGGCTCATAAGACTCCTTTCTATATATTTGAGCCATGGAAGCATGGTCCAAAGCCAGGCAATCTTTAAGAATTGCTTTGTTTAACGAAATCCCCTCTTTAACCCAAATTTTTAACCAAAGAAACAGCGGGCGAAAGGCTATCAGATCAGTAATGTGAGGCATTCCTAGCTCCTCATGGACGATAAAAGAAGGGATACCCTGGGAAACTGTTAGCAGACGACGCATGAATTTGTTTTCCGCAATTTGAATATCATTTGTGTTAGCATATCCCCAGAGTTCACTGCCGTAGAGAACCTTTGACGTACACTTAGCCCTATAGAGCTCAAGAAGGGCCCCTACTGGTCTTTTCCCCAATCTAGAGGCAAAATTTAAAATTGCTGCGGTCTCCCTATTGAGATCATTACTCTTATGTGTAAATTGGGGTCCCCATTTCATTTTATCGTCCAGGAGAACCCCCAGGTAGGAAAACACAGACGTCTTATGGATCGGGGTAAGCCCTACCTTAAAGGTGTATGGTCTACTCGGCCGAGCCCCCACTTGCATGATATATGATTTGGAGTTGTTAATCATCAAATCCAGATCCCCCATGAACTGTGCAAATGTAGATAGAAGGGTTTGTAGGCCCCACTCGGTCCTTGCCATCAAGACAGCGTCGTCTGCATATAGCAGGACCGGGAGACCCTGCCGTCCTACATGTGGGAAATCTGCCTTGGTCTCCAAGAAACTTTTCTCTAAATTGATGTAAAGATTAAATAGAAACGGAGCCAAGATGCAA
Organism: Calotriton arnoldi; assembly: GCA_963921515.1. Taxonomy (NCBI): domain Eukaryota; kingdom Metazoa; phylum Chordata; class Amphibia; order Caudata; family Salamandridae; genus Calotriton; species Calotriton arnoldi. The sequence goes on along the minus strand of CAWUFW010009063.1, from coordinate 771,158 downwards.
CCCTGGCGGATACCACCCCTGACTGGGAACGAATGTGATACATGCAAGTCTGCCGAATTGCGTACTGCCGCCTTGGTGTCTCGATGGAGATTGTGTAGTAAGCATACGTTTATGATATAAGTGAGTATTACAGCTTTGACATGATCAACTTCAGGTGCTAATTGTTCGTGAGAGATGTAATCGCCATCTTTTCTTTTTTTTAAATGCTGTTTATTGGTTTTCACAGGTTGGAACACTAATCCTTGACAATATATAGTGTGCATATGTTCTTCTTACATTCAGTTACAAAGAGGGCATAGATAATAGATAGGATGTAGCCATCATTATGTGTACAGTAACACGGTGATGCAATTTTAGTGTCATTTCGGGATCTTGCGATTACAATAGTTATGCAAATGTATCTAAATAAACTTTTCTAACGATTTTCCATAGTGTACCATGACTGTTCAATATCTGCTTACATTGGATGCGATTCCGTTCGTAGCCTGATATTTATGCTTGTTGAGTGTCTAGGGGTTGAAGGCGGGACTATCATTCATGTGAAATGGTGCGCACATATATAAGTTGTGTCTGGAAATGATTCTGAGTCCGAGGGTCTGTTATGATTTCTAGTCATACGTGGGCATTGTTGGAGTAGGGGCTTAGTGGTGCGCGCGGTGGGGGTAGGGGAGGGGGAGGGGGTGAAGTGGGGGTCTGGTTGATAACAGACTTGCTACTACTGTATGCTTAAAGTAGTGGTTGATTATTGTCCATCTGCATTGACGCGGTCCCTATTTTGCTGTGAATCGAGATATTCAGTATTTAGTTTTGTTTCTATGAAAGTTAAGTAACTGTGCCAATCCATGGGGGTTGCTGAAGCGGGCATATGTGCAGCATTAGTTTGAAGGATCTCGTGCTCTGCCACTAGTGCCCTGCAGAGATCTGAGAGCCATGTGCGTATGCTGGGTCCCGTAGCCGACTTCCAAGCCATAGCGAGCCTGCGCTTGGCTAGGCCGAGCGCCAGATCCAAGAATTTATTGAGATTCTTGCATCGTACATTGCGTTTAGTTATGCCTATTATGAAATGTGGTCCCTGAGCCATGACTACTGTGCCCATTGCCTCGGATAAGGTCTCAGCTTAACTGTCATGGAGATTATTTTCGGGAATCCAATACATTGTGACCATTGTTTGTCGGTGATTGTGACTGCCAATGCAGAATCCCAATACACACGCAGCGGCGCCAAAAGATGCGTTGCGTTCAGTCTCAGGGAGTTGTATAGTGTGGCTATCGCTCCCCTGCCCGTGCCATGTGTCAATAGTACCTACAGCGTGCTAGATGTGGTGGGTTCGTCGTGCATGTTCCCCCATATCTGTAAGAATTGAAAGGACGGTCCCAGGAGACACTCCATAATTGTCCATCAGTACTTCGAACTCACATAAGGTTGAGTCCACAAAAGAGTCCCCCCCCTGTAGTGAGACCCGCGGTAGTCCAGTCTGTCATTTCCGGTCGCTCAAGGCAGGTGTATGGGCCTGGAAGAATCTTGAGGGGGAGATCTGGGGCGTATGGCGGGGATTTGTGTCTCCTTAGCACATATTTCGACCAGCTTCTGCGGGCTGCTATCATCAGTATTTTCCCCTGTGCTTTCAGTGTTGACGTTTTGGAACTGAATAACCATTCTAGTAGTTCCGATTGCCGGTGGGATAGCGGCCATGGATCCAGTTTGGCTAGAATACGACCTGCCAACCAGCGCATGGGCCACTCACGTTGCGCTGCTGCATAGATATGTTCATAATTGGGTGCCCCCAGGCCTCCTTCCATGAGGGGGAGGTAGAGTTTCAAAAGTGCTATTCTAACTCTGGAGTTACCCCAGATCAAGGATGTGAGGTGCGTCAAGTCCCTGAATATTTTACTTGGTAGCTGGTAGGGGAGGGCTGCAAATAAATATAGGAGTCTGGGGAGCAGTAGCATTTTAGATATGGCGATGCGGCCCATGGGGGACAGGAGCAACTCCGTCCAGAACGGGAGTGTGGTGCGAGTGCTAGAGATGACTCTGCCCAAATTACCGTCTATCAGGTCAGCCTGGGAGTGGTATATTTGTACCCCTAGGTATCTGAAGGAATCACAGGACCAAGTAAGTGGAGCGCTGGGTAGGCACAGCCTTTGCTCTGCAGGTAGGGGCTTCATTGGGAATAGTACTGATTTGCCCCAATTTACCCTCAAGCCAGAAATGCGACCATGTTTATCTAGCAAATCTATTAAACCTTGTAATGACGCGCTTTGGCCTTGGAGATAAACCAGCGCATCATCTGCATAGAGCGAGACGCTGTGCCATTGGTTATATGCCCTTATGCCCCAGTCAATAACCCGGTTGTGGAGTGCACATTCCAGGGGTTCCATAGCTAGGGCAAAAATGATTGGAGATAGGGGGCAGTCCTGTCTCGTGCCCTGCTCTATTGCAAGGAGGGCTGAAATGATACGGCCTATCTTTACAAAAGCGATACAAAAGGGGATGATGGACGGAACGTTTGAGCCAATCAAACACTCACCCCCAGTCAACTGATCTGGGTTTAATCCATCATCATTCTTTAGCTCACTCCACCACCCCAGTTCAGACATGGCCATATGCAAATCAGTCTGACCCTGTGCCTCATGGGAACAGTCCAGCCCGAACTGCCAAGCCATGTCTTCCCTGGACCGGAAACAAGCATCCTAGGACCGGTTTCTGGCATTTCAGCCGTCATCAGCCAGGCTTGCTTGAATCCAGTGGCAAAGTGAGCAAGGGACCCACGTCTGGGCATACCCCGCCAACTTAGGGCGACCAAAGCGATACAAAAGGGGATGATGGACCGGAGCGTTTGAGCCAATCAAACACTCACCCCCAGTCAACTGATCTGGGTTTAATCCATCATCATTCTTTAGCTCACTCCACCACCCCAGTTCAGACATGGCCATATGCAAATCAGTCTGACCCTGTGCCTCATGGGAACAGTCCAGCCCGAACTGCCAAGCCATGTCTTCCCTGGACCGGAAACAAGCATCCTAGGACCGGTTTCTGGCATTTCAGCCGTCATCAGCCAGGCTTGCTTGAATCCAGTGGCAAAGTGAGCAAGGGACCCACGTCTGGGCATACCCCCACCAACTTAGGGGCGACCAAGCGATACAAAGGGATGATGGACGGAACGTTTGAGCCAATCAAACACTCACCCCCAGTCAACTGATCTGGGTTTAATCCATCATCATTCTTTAGCTCACTCCACCACCCCAGTTCAGACATGGCCATATGCAAATCAGTCTGACCTTGTGCCTCATGGGAACAGTCCAGCCCGAACTGCCAAGCCATGTCTTCCCTGGACCGGAAACAAGCATCCTAGGACCGGTTTCTGGCATTTCAGCCGTCATCAGCCAGGCTTGCTTGAATCCAGTGGCAAAGTGAGCAAGGGACCCACGTCTGGGCATACCCCCGCCAACTTAGGGCGACCAAGCGATACAAAGGGGATGATGGACGGACGTTTGAGCCAATCAAACATTCACCCCCAGTCAACTGATCTGGGTTTAATCCATCATCATTCTTTAGCTCACTCCACCACCCCAGTTCAGACATGGCCATATGCAAATCAGTCTGACCCTGTGCCTCATGGGAACAGTCCAGCCCGAACTGCCAAGCCATGTCTTCCCTGGACCGGACCGGACTGGACCGGACTGTTCCCATGAGGCACAGGGTCAGACTGATTTGCATATGGCCATGTCTGAACTGGGGTGGTGGAGTGAGCTAAAGAATGATGATGGATTAAACCCAGATCAGTTGACTGGAGTGAGTGTTTGATTGGCTCAAGCGTTCCGTCCATCATCCCCTTTGTATCGCTTTGGTCAGCCCTGAGTTGGCGGTATGCCCAGACGTGGGTCCCTTGCTCACTTTGCCACTGGATTCAAGCAAGCCTGGCTGATGATGGCTGGAATGCCAGAAACCGGTCCTAGGATGCTTGTTTCGGTCCAGGGAAGACATGGCTTGGCAGTTTGGGCTGGACTGTTCCCATGAGCACAGGGTCAGACTGATTTGCATATGGCCATGTCTGAACTGGGGTGGTGGAGTGAGCTAAAGAATGATGATGGATTAAACCCAGATCAGTTGACTGGGGGTGAGTGTTTGATTGGCTCAAACGTTCCGTCCATCATCCCTTTTGTATCGCTTTGGTCGCCCTAAGTTGGCGGGTATGCCCAGACGTGGGTCCCTTGCTCACTTTGCCACTGGATTCAAGCAAGCCTGGCTGATGGCGGCTGGAATGCCAGAAGCCGGTCCTAGGATGCTTGTTTCCGGTCCAGGGAAGACATGGCTTGGCAGTTCGGGCTGGACTGTTCCCATGAGCACAGGGTCAGACTGATTTGCATATGGCCATGTCTGAACTGGGGTGGTGGAGTGAGCTAAAGAATGATGATGGATTAAACCCAGATCAGTTGACTGGGGTGAGTGTTTGATTGGCTCAAGCGTTCCGTCCATCATCCCCTTTTGTATCGCTTGGTCGCCCTAAGTTGGCGGGGTATGCCCAGACGTGGGTCCCTTGCTCACTTTGCCACTGGATTCAAGCAAGCCTGGCTGATGACGGCTGGAATGCCAGAAACCGGTCCTAGGATGCTTGTTTCCGGTCCAGGGAAGACATGGCTTGGCAGTTCGGGCTGGACTGTTCCCATGAGGCACAGGGTCAGACTGATTTGCATATGGCCATGTCTGAACTGGGGTGGTGGAGTGAGCTAAAGAATGATGATGGATTAAACCCAGATCAGTTGACTGGGGTGAGTGTTTGATTGGCTCAAACGTTCCGTCCATCATCCCCTTTTGTATCGCTTTGGTCGCCCTAAGTTGGCGGGGTATGCCCAGACGTGGGTCCCTTGCTCACTTTGCCACTGGATTCAAGCAAGCCTGGCTGATGACGGCTGGAATGCCAGAAACCGGTCCTAGGATGCTTGTTTCCGGTCCAGGGAAGACATGGCTTGGCAGTTCGGGCTGGACTGTTCCCATGAGGCACAGGGTCAGACTGATTTGCATATGGCCATGTCTGAACTGGGGTGGTGGAGTGAGCTAAAGAATGATGATGGATTAAACCCAGATCAGTTGACTGGGGGTGAGTGTTTGATTGGCTCAAACGTTCCGTCCATCATCCCCTTTTGTATCGCTTTGGTCGCCCTAAGTTGGCGGAGGTATGCCCAGACGTGGGTCCCTTGCTCACTTTGCCACTGGATTCAAGCAAGCCTGGCTGATGACGGCTGGAATGCCAGAAACCGGTCCTAGGATGCTTGTTTCCGGTCCAGGGAAGACATGGCTTGGCAGTTCGGGCTAGACTGTTCCCATGAGGCACAGGGTCAGACTGATTTGCATATGGCCATGTCTGAACTGGGGTGGTGGAGTGAGCTAAAGAATGATGATGGATTAAACCCAGATCAGTTGACTGGGGGTGAGTGTTTGATTGGCTCAAACGTTCCGTCCATCATCCCCTTTTGTATCGCTTTGGTCGCCCTAAGTTGGCGGGGGTATGCCCAGACGTGGGTCCCTTGCTCACTTTGCCACTGGATTCAAGCAAGCCTGGCTGATGACGGCTGGAATGCCAGAAACCGGTCCTAGGATGCTTGTTTCCGGTCCAGGGAAGACATGGCTTGGCAGTTCGGGCTGGACTGTTCCCATGAGGCACAGGGTCAGACTGATTTGCATATGGCCATGTCTGAACTGGGGTGGTGGAGTGAGCTAAAGAATGATGATGGATTAAACCCAGATCAGTTCACTGGGGGTGAGTGTTTGATTGGCTCAAACGTTCCGTCCATCATCCCCTTTTGTATCGCTTTGGTCGCCCTAAGTTGGCGGGGGTATGCCCAGACGTGGGTCCCTTCCTCACTTTGCCACTGGATTCAAGCAAGCCTGGCTGATGACGGCTGGAATGCCAGAAACCGGTCCTAGGATGCTTGTTTCCGGTCCAGGGAAGACATGGCTTGGCAGTTCGGGCTGGACTGTTCCCATGAGGCACAGGGTCAGACTGATTTGCATATGGCCATGTCTGAACTGGGGTGGTGGAGTGAGCTAAAGAATGATGAGGGATTAAACCCAGATCAGTTGACTGGGGGTGAGTGTTTGATTGGCTCAAACGTTCCGTCCATCATCCCCTTTTGTATCGCTTTGGTCGCCCTAAGTTGGCGGGGGTATGCCCAGACGTGGGTCCCTTGCTCACTTTGCCACTGGATTCAAGCAAGCCTGGCTGATGACGGCTGGAATGCCAGAAACCGGTCCTAGGATGCTTGTTTCCGGTCCAGGGAAGACATGGCTTGGCAGTTCGGGCTGGACTGTTCCCATGAGGCACAGGGTCAGACTGATTTGCATATGGCCATGTCTGAACTGGGGTGGTGGAGTGAGCTAAAGAATGATGATGGATTAAACCCAGATCAGTTGACTGGGGGTGAGTGTTTGATTGGCTCAAACGTTCCGTCCATCATCCCTTTTGTATTGCTTTGGTCGCCCTAAGTTGGCGGGGGTATGCCCAGACGTGGGTCCCTTGCTCACTTTGCCACTGGATTCAAGCAAGCCTGGCTGATGACTGCTGGAATGCCAGAAACCGGTCCTAGGATGCTTGTTTCCGGTCCAGGGAAGACATGGCTTGGCAGTTCGGGCTGGACTGTTCCCATGAGGCACAGGGTCAGACTGATTTGCATATGGCCATGTCTGAACTGGGGTGGTGGAGTGAGCTAAAGAATGATGATGGATTAAACCCAGATCAGTTGACTGGGGGTGAGTGTTTGATTGGCTCAAGCGTTCCGTCCATCATCCCCTTTTGTATCGCTTTGGTCGCCCTAAGTTGGCGGGGGTATGCCCAGACGTGGGTCCCTTGCTCACTTTGCCACTGGATTCAAGCAAGCCTGGCTGATGACGGCTGGAATGCCAGAAACCGGTCCTAGGATGCTTGTTTCCGGTCCAGGGAAGACATGGCTTGGCAGTTCGGGCTGGACTGTTCCCATGAGGCACAGGGTCAGACTGATTTGCATATGGCCATGTCTGAACTGGGGTGGTGGAGTGAGCTAAAGAATGATGATGGATTAAACCCAGATCAGTTGACTGGGGTGAGTGTTTGATTGGCTCAAGCGTTCCGTCCATCATCCCCTTTTGTATCGCTTTGGTCGCCCTAAGTTGGCGGGGGTATGCCCAGACGTGGGTCCCTTGCTCACTTTGCCACTGGATTCAAGCAAGCCTGGCTGATGACGGCTGGAATGCCAGAAACCGGTCCTAGGATGCTTGTTTCCGGTCCAGGGAAGACATGGCTTGGCAGTTCGGGCTGGACTGTTCCCATGAGGCACAGGGTCAGACTGATTTGCATATGGCCATGTCTGAACTGGGGTGGTGGAGTGAGCTAAAGAATGATGATGGATTAAACCCAGATCAGTTGACTGGGGGTGAGTGTTTGATTGGCTCAAACGTTCCGTCCATCATCCCCTTTTAGTATCGCTTTGGTCGCCCTAAGTTGGCGGAGGTATGCCCAGACGTGGGTCCCTTGCTCACTTTGCCACTGGATTCAAGCAAGCCTGGCTGATGACGGCTGGAATGCCAGAAACCGGTCCTAGGATGCTTGTTTCCGGTCCAGGGAAGACATGGCTTGGCAGTTCGGGCTAGACTGTTCCCATGAGGCACAGGGTCAGACTGATTTGCATATGGCCATGTCTGAACTGGGGTGGTGGAGTGAGCTAAAGAATGATGATGGATTAAACCCAGATCAGTTGACTGGGGGTGAGTGTTTGATTGGCTCAAACGTTCCGTCCATCATCCCCTTTTGTATCGCTTTGGTCGCCCTAAGTTGGCGGGGGTATGCCCAGACGTGGGTCCCTTGCTCACTTTGCCACTGGATTCAAGCAAGCCTGGCTGATGACGGCTGGAATGCCAGAAACCGGTCCTAGGATGCTTGTTTCCGGTCCAGGGAAGACATGGCTTGGCAGTTCGGGCTGGACTGTTCCCATGAGGCACAGGGTCAGACTGATTTGCATATGGCCATGTCTGAACTGGGGTGGTGGAGTGAGCTAAAGAATGATGATGGATTAAACCCAGATCAGTTCACTGGGGGTGAGTGTTTGATTGGCTCAAGCGTTCCATCCATCATCCCCTTTTGTATCGCTTTGGTCGCCCTAAGTTGGCGGGGGTATGCCCAGACGTGGGTCCCTTCCTCACTTTGCCACTGGATTCAAGCAAGCCTGGCTGATGACGGCTGGAATGCCAGAAACCGGTCCTAGGATGCTTGTTTCCGGTCCAGGGAAGACATGGCTTGGCAGTTCGGGCTGGACTGTTCCCATGAGGCACAGGGTCAGACTGATTTGCATATGGCCATGTCTGAACTGGGGTGGTGGAGTGAGCTAAAGAATGATGATGGATTAAACCCAGATCAGTTGACTGGGGGTGAGTGTTTGATTGGCTCAAACGTTCCGTCCATCATCCCCTTTTGTATCGCTTTGGTCGCCCTAAGTTGGCGGGGGTATGCCCAGACGTGGGTCCCTTGCTCACTTTGCCACTGGATTCAAGCAAGCCTGGCTGATGACGGCTGGAATGCCAGAAACCGGTCCTAGGATGCTTGTTTCCGGTCCAGGGAAGACATGGCTTGGCAGTTCGGGCTGGACTGTTCCCATGAGGCACAGGGTCAGACTGATTTGCATATGGCCATGTCTGAACTGGGGTGGTGGAGTGAGCTAAAGAATGATGATGGATTAAACCCAGATCAGTTGACTGGGGGTGAGTGTTTGATTGGCTCAAGCGTTCCGTCCATCATCCCCTTTTGTATCGCTTTGGTCGCCCTAAGTTGGCGGGGGTATGCCCAGACGTGGGTCCCTTGCTCACTTTGCCACTGGATTCAAGCAAGCCTGGCTGATGACGGCTGGAATGCCAGAAACCGGTCCTAGGATGCTTGTTTCCGGTCCAGGGAAGACATGGCTTGGCAGTTCGGGCTGGACTGTTCCCATGAGGCACAGGGTCAGACTGATTTGCATATGGCCATGTCTGAACTGGGGTGGTGGAGTGAGCTAAAGAATGATGATGGATTAAACCCAGATCAGTTGACTGGGGGTGAGTGTTTGATTGGCTCAAACGTTCCGTCCATCATCCCCTTTTGTATCGCTATCTTTACAAAAGCCTGTGGTGCAGTGTATAATAATTTCACCCATCGCAAGAACTGAAGACCTATGCCGTAACCCGCTAGTACTGCTTGCAAGTACTCCCACCCTAGTGTGTCGAACGCCTTCTCAATATCTAGAGAGGCTATCCACGTCAATTCCTCCTCTGTGTGCGCCCACTCCAGCAACTTAAAGAGTCGACGTAGGTTTAAACCAGTGTTCTGGCCAGGAATTAAGTCGTTCTGGTCGGAGTGCACCAGTAACTGTGCCACCTTAAGTAGCCTGTTGGCCAGCACTCTCCCTTGTATTTTATAGTCCGAATTTAGCAGGGATAGTGGGCGATACAAGCTCGTTTGTAATGGGTCCTTGCCGGGTTTGAGCAGTACCACCAGTATTACCTCGCATGTAATCGCCATCTTAGCATTTCTTTACAGAAGCATTAGAAAAGACAGTCCTTATTTCGCATTCACAATGTTAACAACGCACATGTGTGTACCAAACGTAGAACATTATAAAACAAACTAAATGTATTTAACTTGTGGGGGGGAAGAGATGTTCATTATATTGCAGGTTGGTTTGAGTTGCTCAGTGGAGATAAAGTGCTAGGTATGTAGTATAATATTGGAGGCAGGTACAGTGCCATGACTCGATTGTTTGAAAGGAGATAATGTAGGCCACTAGCCATACAAGTAGTCTATTCCAGAGAGAGGCCACGCTTACTGCCAGGTAGCAAACTCATGGTGTTGTCTGCGCCTTTGCGTTAAGTCCATGTCTGCATTAATGGAGGAGTGGCGTAGCAAAGGGGGGAGACGGGCTGCACGAGTTTTGGGGACAGCGCCCCCTTACCTGCGGCCATCACAGGGCGGCATAAGCAGGAACCACCACGGGCAGCAAAAGGCCTAGCTACGCCACTGTGTATGTCTGAACGTGCCCATCGGCTAAAAAATAATTGTGAGTTAAACTCGTGTTGGGGCTCATTGTGAGTTCTACGGAGGTAGGGTGTCATTAGGTCTCGCCTGAGCCAGCGCATGCGCTGCTCTGGCGAGACTTTTAGTAAGCGGGTTTTGGAAGTGCAAACAGTGGCTTTTGCTGGCGACTAGCCTGTGTTCACGCGAGCGTGCACGCGCGATCAGGCGCCATATGGCTTCCTCGCCATCTGGACGCTCGCGTGAACGCAAGCTGGTCGCCAGCAAAAGCCACTGTTTGCACTTCCAAAACCCGCTTACTCACGATTACTTTCACTTTCACGGCTGCGCGGCCGTGTCAGTTTCGCGGCCGCGCGGCCAATGCTTGTTCTCGTAGGTCCGTTACCACTTGACCCCCCCCCCGCCCAATGACAGTATTCGAGGTTCTCCGTGATGTTTGCCTCTTCGGTTCGTCCGGGCCTCTCAGTTTATCCGTGCTGGTGAGCGCGCTCACTACGGTCCTTCCTCAGTTCTGCCTGGTTATTTTCATGGCCTCATTTCCCCTACTCCCTTTCAGGTTTTTTGAGCATTGCACTACGTTCCCCATGTGCTGGCTCTCATCCTTCTCTCCACTCTATTTATCGAGTAAGCAAACGTTTTGCTCGTGGCTTTATGCGCGTTGTCGCTTGTGTGTACCTCCTCCACTCGCGTTGGTTTTTACACGGTTACTTTCCTTACATTCATGCTGTTGCGTCATTTCTCTTACTCTGGCATTACACTCCCTCGTCTTCTCTTCTAGTAAGTTACTAATTGCGCAGTTGGATGTAGGCGCGCTGCTACCCTTCTTTACTTCCTCCATTCGGATTAGTGACACGCTCTACCCGCCCATTACTATGTCACTCTGCTTTCCCTCTTACGTAGATTACTCTTTCTCTCTCACGTTTGCGCTTCAAATGTATCTTTTTTTTCTTCACTCTAATATGGCTCATTATATTCATGAAGCTTTCCTATCGATCCCCTGCCACTTTGGTATTGTTACCCTTTTCCCCATATTTACATGCTCTCTGTCCTTTGGGATAAAGCCTTCATTCATCCACTGCCGCAGATGGGTGTGATTGGTCGTGATTTACTCACTGTGTCTCTTTCATCTGTATAATGCACATTGGAGAGTGTTTGTGTACGAATGCGCGTATGGGGGGAGCTTTGTTCATAGAGGCCCGGCTGGTCTCTTTATGTTCAAGAGGAGGCTGCCATCTTGTCATCCATTAATGCAGCCTTTGCGGAGTTTGATTATTAACATCCGATTATAGTTCCGTGATGGAGAGAGGAACCTGGGTCTTTGTAAACAACCTTTCTTGGTTATCACTGCTAATGTACACCACAGACCCCCTGTACAATGCTGTCAACCACTGTGGCTCCAATCCTGCTTTTAACCCCGCAAGTGTATTTTTTACTGATTGTTTTTGCTGCGTCATCACGGTTTTCATGCCAGTAGGAAAAGTTCCATGAAACTTTAAAGCGCCACACAGCCGATTACTTCAGTGAGTGAAGCAGTGTCTGTGTTAGCACTCTCCTGCGAAAAACAAGCCATTAAGGAAGTCTTAAGAGAAGAGCCTGAGACCTTAGACAGACTTCTCTCGGCTTCTCGTGAGTCTCAGCATTATCATGAGAGCTATACCCGATGGAAAAGAGGCATACCTCAGTGATGGCGTACACATACATGAGAGTGCCTTCCAGAGAGGCCTCAGGAGCAGTTAGCTCCCCTCTGCCGACACTCTAAGGAGTGAGAGAACCGCAGCAAGGAGAGCGGTGCATGCTTGGCATAAGAAGGGAAGTGCAATTAAAGGTCCCTCGTAACATGCTGTTCAGCATCACAACTTCAGGACTATTGCTCTAACTTGTGTAACCGTGGAGATAGTAGTTTGAACCACAACACCTGCAAATTGCAGATCCATTTACCGAAGAAAAGAAGCTGTCTTTCCACCAAAAATATGTTTTCACAGAGACCCAATTAAAACTACTCCAAAGAGGGCATTCCCTAAATTCAACATGAACCTCAAACCTTTCAGTCCCTTAATGAAATTCACCATGCCAAACCCCTTCACACGAAAGATGTCTTCAAACGCAGTGTCTTCTGCAGCAAAAGCCCATATTTTCTACACAAAACGAGGATCTGGGAGCATCACACACCTTTCAGCTAGGGAATGATTTTAAGAGAGAGAGAGAGTATCAAAGGATGAATTGCTGGATCCTGACGAAGGGCGCCATGCATTAATGCACTGATGACGGTCAGTAATAGAATCGAAGCTATAAGGGAAACAATGCTATATACAATACACTGTGCAGGAACAGGACACATATAAACACATACACAAGAAGGTGTCACAAGAGGTTGGTTCATTACAGAGCATTGTTTAAAACCATCGATGGGGCAGTTGGGCAGTGCACGGAGAGATGCTGCACATGGGTGGCACCAACAGCAGACGCCATTTCATCTATTTAAAAGTGTCAAAATCCTCACTGGCCTAAGTCACCAGACCATCGTTTTTGGCACACCCAGCTCTTTATCCAACTTCCGGTGTTTCAGCCCCTCACAGACTGTCACTAGCATTTCTTCTCTGAATCCTGAAATCTACTCGGGCTGACTTGTCCATCCAAACCCTATAAAGATTGTGCCACTAGTGTAGCACATATAAGTGTTAACATTGTGAACTCTTCCTTCTTTCAGCCCTTATAACTGTGTGCCTTGTTAGGTGTACAAGACACACAGGTCTAGGATGCTGCCCCAGCAAGGTCCAAAGAGTCGCGAGTCTGCTTCTCTTCTCACAGCATCTCGAGGCTGCTTCTGTTCTCACAGCATCTCGAGGCTGCTTCTGTTCTCACAGCATCTCGAGGCTGCTTCTGTTCTCACAGCATCTCGAGGCCCATTTATCGAAGGTCACTTGCTTCGGCACCTTTGTTCCCAGGCACATTGCACGGCCTCTTCACCATCTAGGCATTTGCGTGGTATAGAGTCAGGGTCCTTTAAAGCTTTACAAATGTGACACTGCTCACCCTCTGCAGTCGTTTATCATTTCATGACAGAAGTAAGCTCGGACACGGTGGATATATTAGCATTCAACAAGTAATACTCGCTTTTTATTCGTTTCACTACTTCCAGCAGAATAATGCCATAGCATAACAAGCATTGGCATAGCCAATAGGTCTCGCCTTTGGGACCTTATAAGTGTTTAGTTATCCAGCACAATATCCTTGGTGCAACAACATCAACTGTTGCATGACTAAACACTTATAAGGTCCCAAAGGCGAGACCTATTGGCTATGCCAATGCTTGTTTTTGGGTTAGACTCTAAAACGTGTAAGTAGCTCATCCCATTCTAGTGAAGGGGCACTTTCTAAGCCAGCTGGCTTCCTCGTGTCTAAGCAGCGTGCACTCAGATTCAGCGCAGGAGGCAACCGAACGAAGCTACATAATCTTTGCAGGGAGAGGGGCTGGTACTGGTTTTCCATTGACCAGTTATGCAGAGAATCAGGCTATTAGCATGGCTAAGCCAAGAAAGCGACCCATGGTTGCATTTTTTAGAGCACTTTAAAAATCTTAAACTGTGCAAGTTACTAGTGGCGAGGATGTGGCCTAACGGCTAGGGCAGTCGACCTCGAAGCTGGGGAACCGGGATCGAGTCTCGGCAGGGACGCTCAACGTCCTGTTATTCTCAGCAAATTACATTAATTAATTAATCTCCCTGTGCCTAACCAAGAAAAAAATGAATGTGTCCATCTGTAAATCGTGCTCATGTAAAGTGCTCTGATACCTTTGGGTATAGTTTGCGCTATATAAAACAAAACCAAAAAAGTCTGGACAACTGGTTCACCTGGTCCGTTACTGCAGCCCGGAAGCAACTGATCTCAGGGCATGTTCTCAGCATATATTGCATGTCTGCATTTAGCCACAAGCACCTCGGACGGGAAACACCAGCTCCTAGAGAAAACTTGATTAATCTTCTCAGGAGTCAAGTACGCTATATGTAGTATTTAAAATGTAATGAGTTTGAACCTGGAGTTTCCGGCCGTGGCGGCAGGATGAGCTAGTATCTGGACTCATTCAGTTTCATTGAACTCCCTGCACAGCTCTGTCTCCCACTTGTCCCGCAGCGCTTCTAGTGGAAATAGTGCATGAGCGGGGAATACTTTTGTCAACTATGAAATGTTGGCCCTTGCTCATGGTGTTTATTATTTTCATTACCTCATGTAATGGCGGCGTGCCAGCAATGCCGCAATGTGTAGATAAGTGCACTGTAAGTCAGGAAATGGCTCTGTACTGTACTGCTTGCAAAGCTCCTTGAGGGTTAGAAAATGTCCCTTTTGAAAAAGGTTACCTGGAGTTTACAGCCCAAGGGCACACCAAGGGCACACCATTGTTTAATCCCTTAACTGCTGGGCCTCCCCCCCCCCGTGCCCCCCAGTGCTGAGCCCTTTTTTGGCTATTTGGGGTAGTTCGCGCTTAGGCCCCTGTACCTTTTTTCCCACATAAGGAATCCTCGTCAAATTTGCGTCCTTTTCTTCCAACATCCTGAGGATTCTAAAGGTACCCCGGGTTTGTGGTTTCCCCCTGAAGGGGACCCAGAAATTAGCCAAAATACAGCTAAATTTGGGGTTTTTGGTGACAAATTGGAAAAAAGTGCTGAAGAAGAAAGCGTCTGTTTTTTTCCCTGCAAATGGTATCAATAAAATGTTTGCTGTGATACAATCACCATTTTCCCAGCTTTCAGGAACAGGCAGACTTTTGTTAGAAAACCAATATTTTCTACACAGTTTTGGCATCTTAGTGGGACAAAAAGTAGAAAAAAAATCTGAATTCAGCAAGGGGTCATTTGTGTAAATCGTTCAAGGTTTTCCTATAGAAAGTAACAGTTCAAATTAAAACATATTGAAAATGAGTTGAAAAAACACTGCTATTTGTGTCTGCATTTTCACCTGTAACTTCTTCTAAGTATGACAGATTTTTACAAGCAATATACCGTTATGTCCACTGGAGCCTTATGGTTGCAGGGGTATATAGGACTTGTAGATTCACCAAGAATCCAAAGTGCCCAGAGCCAATAACTGAGCTGCGCCTTGCTATGGTTTTTCATTGTATACAGCAATTCACTTGCTAAGAGTGAAAAATAGGTATGAAGGAAAACTATGTATTTCCGAAATGGGTACAACATATGGAGTTTAGAAGCAGTGGTTATTTGCACAACTCCGTATATGTGGGTACCTATACCAGCATGTGAATTAGAGGGCATTTTTGAAAATTAATTCTTTTTTACACACTGTCTTACATTTGGAAGGGATAAATGCATAGAAAGTCAATTGGCAAAAACACTTCTTCTACTATTCTGTGTTTACCTGGGTCTCCGGGTAAAAATGGTAAACTTAGCAAACCTATACATTTTTGAAAACTAGACACCCAGGGGAATCCAGGAGGGGGTGACTTGTGTGGCTCTCACCAGGTTCTGTTACCCAGAATCCCTTGCAAACCTCAAACTTTGTAAAAAAAAAAAAAAATGTCCTCACATTTCTGTGACGGAAAGTTCTGGAATCTGCGTGGATCCATAAAATTCCACCCACCCTGCATTCCCCAAAGTCTCTTGATAAAACCAGTACCTCACTAGTGTGGGTAGGTCTAGTGCCCTTGACAGGAAACGGCCCAAAACGCAATGTGTACACACCACATTTTTACAGTGAAAACTGACTCTTTTTTTACATGACTCATTGCCAGTAAAATTGCTCTCCCTCCCTCGCAGCTCCACCATTAAGTGAGGCCTTCCCCCGAGCCCCTGCACTCTCGAGTGTTAGTGTTCGAGGCCCTCCTCCACCCGCAGGTTTTACCTGCGCCTCATCCATGGTGGTCCAGTGGACCTCTGTCTCCTTTCTCTAGCTCCGCTTTTTCTCTCCGTTTTCACTCGCTTTTCCCTCATTTCAATCTCCCCCTTTCACTCTCCTTCTGTGTCTTTCCTCCATTTTCACTCGCTTTTCCCTCATTTCAATCTCCTCCTTTCACTCTCCTTCTGTGTCTTTCCTCCACTTTTCTTGCACTTTTTCTGCCCTATTCCACTCTTTCCTCTTTTTTTTCCGGCCCTTTTCTGCCCGTTTTTCCCCCCGCCGCTGCTGCCCCCGCAGCCCCTCCCCCCCTGCACGACCAGCCCATTCCAGTTCCCCTCCCCGCTCCCGCCTCCCAGCTGTCCAGCCCTCCCGACCCCTACTTAATGGCGGCCACTGCGGGGAAAGGCGAGCAAGACCACTGACTCATTGTCAGTGAAATTGCTCTCCCTCCCTCGCAGCTCCACCATTAAGTGAGGCCTTCCCCCGAGCCCCTGCACTCTCGAGTGTTGGTGTTCGAGGCCCTCCTCCACCCGCAGGATTTACCTAGGTCTAGTGCCCTCGACAGGAAACGGCCCAAAACGCAATGTGTACACACCACATTTTTACAGTGAAAACTGACACTTTTTTTACATGACTCATTGCCAGTAAAATTGCTCTCCCTCCCTCGCAGCTCCACCATTAAGTGAGGCCTTCCCCCGAGCCCCTGCACTCTCGAGTGTTAGTGTTCGAGGCCCTCCTCCACCCGCAGGTTTTACCTGCGCCTCATCCCTGGTGGTCCAGTGGACCTCTGTCTCCTTTCTCTAGCTCCGCTTTTTCTCTCCGTTTTCACTCGCGTTTCCCTCATTTCAATCTCCCCCTTTCACTCTCCTTCTGTGCCTTTCCTCCATTTTCACTCGCTTTTCCCTCATTTCAATCTCCCCCTTTCACTCTCCTTCTGTGTCTTTCCTCCACTTTTCTTGCACTTTTTCTGCCCTATTCCACTCTTTCCTCTTTTTTTTCCGGCCCTTTTCTGCCCGTTTTTCCCCCCGCCGCTGCTGCCCCCGCAGCCCCTCCCCCCCTGCACGACCAGCCCATTCCAGTTCCCCTCCCCGCTCCCGCCTCCCAGCTGTCCAGCCCTCCCCGACCCCTACTTAATGGCGGCCACTGCGGGGAAAGGCGAGCAAGACCACTGACTCATTGTCAGTGAAATTGCTCTCCCTCCCTCGCAGCTCCACCATTAAGTGAGGCCTTCCCCCGAGCCCCTGCACTCTCGAGTGTTGGTGTTCGAGGCCCTCCTCCACCAACAAGGTGTAAACCTGCGCCTCATCCCTGGTGGTCCAGTGGACCTCTGTCTCCTTTCTCTCGCTCCGCTTTTTCTCTCCGTTTTCACTCATTTTTCCCTCATTTCAATCTCCCCCTTTCACTCTCCTTCTGTGTCTTTCCTCCGTTTTCACTCGCTTTTCCCTCATTTCAATCTCCCCCTTTCACTCTCCTTCTGTGTCTTTCCTCCGTTTTCACTCGCTTTTCCCTCATTTCAATCTCCCCCTTTCACTCTCCTTCTGTGTCTTTCCTCCACTTTTCTTGCACTTTTTCTGCCCTATTCCACTCTTTCCTCTTTTTGTTCGGCCCTTTTCCGCCTGTTTTTTCCCCGCCGCTGCTGCCCCCGCGGCCCCTCCCCCCCATGCACGACCGGCCCATTCCAGTTCCCCTCCCTGCTCCCGCCTCCCAGCTGTCCAGCCCTCCCCGACCCCTACTTAATGGCGGCCGCTGCAGGGACAGGCGAGCAAGACCACTGACTCATTGTCAGTGAAATTGCTCTCCCTCCCTCCCAGCTCCACCATTAAGTGAGGCCTTCCCCCGAGCCCCTGCACTCTCGAGTGTTGGTGTTCGAGGCCCTCCTCCACCCACAGGTGTTACCTGCACCTCATCCCTGGTGGTCCAGTGGACCTCTGTCTCCTTTGTCTCGCTCCGCTTTTTCTCTCTGTTTTCACTTGTTTTTCGCTCATTTCAATCTCCCCCTTTCACTCTCCTTCTGTGTCTTTCCTCCACTTTTCTTGCACTTTTTCTGCCCTATTCCACTCTTTCCTCTTTTTTTCGGCCCTTTTCTGCCCGTTTTTTTCCCCACCGCTGCTGCTCCCATGGCCCCTCCCCCTGCACAACCGGCCCATTCCAGTTCCCCGCCCCGCTCCCGCCTCCCAGCTGTCCAGCCCTCCCCGACCCCTACTTAATGGCTGGCGCGCCGAAGGTGCGCCAAAGGCAAGCGCGTCTGCGCCCGTCCGCAACCCGACCACGACGAGCTCCAGGAACCCTGGACATCCGCACCGCCAACGCTACGACCCAGCGTCACTCCACGCACTCAACCCAGGCCGCAACAACTGCAAGCTAGCGTCACCGGCCGACACCCACGGACCCTTCAGCTGTCAGCACTGCCGGCACACCTACAGCACCATCAAGAACACGGACCCAGCACAACCCGCCCACAAGAACACAACCGAACCGAAGACCCTGCAATGCATCCTCCTCAACGTCCGATCTCTCCACAAACACGCCACCGAAATCTGGGACCTCCTCGACAGCACCACCCCGGACGTAGCGTTCTTCACCGAAACCTGGACCAACACCACCTCGGGACCGGACATCGCCATTCCCCAAGGATACAAGATCTCCAGGAAGGACCGCCCCACCCGCCCAGGAGGAGGAATCGCCATCGTCCACAAATCCACCCTCTGCCTGAGCACACTCCCCGACGAGCCCACAGACCTGATGGAACACCTTCACTTCAAGATACTGGCCAGCCCTACCACCACCCTCCAAGGAACCCTCATCTACTGACCCCCTGGATCCCGCAGACCTTTCGCCAACTCCATCACGGACATCATCTCCCCACATGCCATCGCATCCACCAACTACACCCTGCTGGGAGACCTCAACTTCCACCTCGACAACCAACTGGACCCCAACACCACATCCCTCCTGGACAACCTCCACAACATTGGACTCCGCCAGATCGTGACCGAGCCCACGCACTCAGCAGGACACACCCTCGACCCCCTCTTCACAAAAGGAAACTCCATCACCTTCAGCCACACCACCGAACTCCCATGGACTGACCATCGATGCGTCCACTTCACCTTCAGAACACCCACCATCCACAGACACCAGCACCTGCTCCCACGAAGAAACTGGACCAGAATCACCAACGACCAGCTCACCTCCTCACTCAGCAACTCCACCCCAACTATCCCAGAAAACGATGACCCCAACACCGCAGCCCGAACCCTGCACAGATGGATCTCCGACAGCGCCAACACCATAGCCCCCCTAAAGAAAAACAACAAAACCCACGCCAAGAAAGCCAGATGGTTTACCACCGAACTTCGAGAGTCCAGACACACTTGCCGCCGCCTCGAAAAGGCCTGGAGGAACACCAAATCCACAGAAGCCCACAACAACTTCAGAGCCGCCACCAACGCCCACCACCAACTCATCAGAAAAACGAGGAAAAAAGCGATTGAAGACAGAATCTCCACACACACGCACAACAGCAAAGAACTCTTCAACATCATCAAGGAGTTCGCCCAACCCACCAGCGAGTCTACTGACATCCCTCCCTCACAAGACCTCTGCGACAAACTCAGCACCTTTTTCCACCACAAAATCAAGAGCATCTACGACAACTTCAACGAAGACAACCAACACACTGAACCCTCAACAACCACCCCGACACCCTGAAGCCAGCAATAGACAACTGGACAGCCCTCACCACCGAAGAGACACTGAAGACAATGAAGTCTATCCACTCCGGGGCCCCCACGGACCCTTGCCCCCACCACATCTTCAACAGAGCCGCTGACACCATCGCACCCATGCTCCGCCACACCATCAACCGCTCCCTGGCGACCGCCTCGTTGCCCGACAACTGGAAACACGCCGAGGTCAACCCCCTCCTGAAGAAAGCTTCGGCGAACCCCACCAACCTCAAAAACTACAGACCCATCTCCCTGCTCCCGTTCCCAGCGACAGTCATCGAGAAAGCCATCAACAGCCAACTCACCACATTCATCGAAGAGCACAACATCGTCGACTCCTCCCAATCCGGCTTTGGAAAAAATCACACTACTGAAACCACCCTCCTCGCCGCAAAAGACGACATGTGCACCCTACTGGACAAAGGAGAAACAGTAGCCCTCATCCTCCTTGACCTCTCAGCGGCGTTCGACACAGTCTCTCACGCACCCTAATATGCAGACTCCACGACGCAGGGATCCAGGACAAGGCCTTCGACTGGATCCGCTCCTTCCTCTCCGGCAGAACGCAGCGGGTCAGACTCCCCCCTTTCCTCTCGGACCCTACACCAACCACCTGCGGAGTCCCCCAGGGGTCCTCCCTCAGCCCTAAGCTCTTCAACGTCTACATGGCTCCGCTCGCCCCCATCGTCAGAACCTACGGACTCAACATTGTGTCATACGCAGACGACACCCAATTCATCCTCTCCCTGTCCAACAAACCCAACACCGCCAGACACAACTTTCGAGAAAGCATGGAAGCCGTCGCCAAATGGATGAAAAACAGCTGCCTACAACTAAACACCAACAAAACAGAAGTACTCATCATGGGCCCAAACCCGGACGTCTGGAATGACACCTGGTGGCCCTCCGCCCTCGGAAGCCCGCCCACCCCCACGGACCACGCACTCAACCTGGGAATCATCCTGGACTCAGAGCTCAAAATGGACCACCAGATCAACTCCGTCTCATCCTCCTGTTATGTTATGTTATATACATTTATATCGCGCACAGCTACTCAAGAGTGTCCCGGCGCGGAAGCCAAAAAAAAAAACGGTGAGGAGCTGAAAGCAACTGCAAATTTAGGTGAACAGCAAAGTTTTTAATTGTTTCCTAAACAGTCTGGGGTCTTGAGTGTTCCGCAACTCGAAAGGAAGGGAATTTCACGCCACTGCCGCCCTGAAAGACAGGGAGCTGCCTCCCACTCTTGCAAGACGAAAGCGGGGGATCGCTGCCAAACATTGCGAGGCTGAACGCAGATATCTTCGTGGAGCATAGAAATTAAACGTTTCCTAAGATAGAGCGGGCCAGATCCATGGAGGGCTGCATGGGCCAAAGTAAGGGCTTTGAATTTGACTCGTTGAGCCACGGGAAGCCAATGCAGATCAAGCAAGTGTTGTTTTACGCTAGATCTGCCAGGGATGCTAAGCAAAGATCTGGCTGCCGCATTTTGTATAACTTGGAGTCTCTTCAGCTGGTATCCTGGCAGGCCGATGTACAGTGCGTTGGCATAATCAAGGCGAGTAAGAATCAATGCACGGATGACCATCTCCTTGGCTGCCCTGGGTAACAAAGGCAGGAACGTTGTAAGAGATTTCAATGTGCCATAGCACTGACCTGCTAATTTCTTTATTTGCATGGAGAACCAGAGATTCTCATTGAACCAGATCCCCAAATTCTTGACTGCCTGACCCGTAGAGCTGGGTAGAGGGTAGTCTGTCGGCCAAAGAGCCTCCCTGAACTGCGGAGGAAAAGATCCATTTAGAAGAACCTCCGACTTATCCTCGTTGCACTTAAGCTGAGCCGATGCCAACCATTTAAAGACTGCAGTGAGACAGTTTTTAGCCTGGACTGGGGATGTATCTGTATCCCTCCAGGTAAAGAGGAGCTGAGTGTCATCCGCATAGGCAATGATCTTTGCTCCCAGCTCTTCCGCAAGATAAATCAAGGGGGTGACATATAAATTAAAAAGAAGAGGGCTCAAAGTAGAGCCCTGCAGCACTCCAGTAGTCACCTTTTGAGGGGCCGAGGAGAATGGAGGTAGCCATACTTGCTGTGATCTATCCTCTAAAAATGACTTAAGCCATTGCCACGCTAGACCAGAGACACCAATATTTGAGAGACGGGCTAATAGCTGAGAGTGTGGCACCGTATCGAAGGCAGCAGAGAGGTCTAATAAAATCAGAGCCGCTCTGCCACCAGCATCTAAGCACTCTCGAATAGCTTCTGAAATTTCCACAAGCGCCGTCTCTGTGCTATATGTGGCTCTGAATCCAGATTAGGCTGGATGGAGCAAGCCAGATGTTTCGACAAAATTGGCGAGCTGTTTGAAAACCGCTTTCTCGCACACTTTGGCCACCGCCGGAAGAAGGGAGATAGGACGGAAGCTAGCAGGAGTGGAAGGATCCAGAAATGGCTTTTTAAGTAAAGGAAGAAGTTTGGCCTGCTTCCACTCTCGTGGAACAGTGGCGGTCTGGAGGGACATGTTAATAAGGGTGTTAACCTCCAAGTTTACCACCTCTGCAACGGCGGCTAGCAACCGAGCCAAACAAGGATCGGCCGGGGAGCCGGATTTCAGTGATTTGAGGTCAGTGTATCTTGAGGCACGACAAAAGAAAATTTGGTCAAAAAGGAGATGAACTGGAACCCAATGAGCTGGATCCGGAGATATTCGGGAGGGATGGCCTTGCCTGACCTGGAGTAACAGACCTGAAGTTGGCCTTTATTGCCTGAATCTTTTCAATAAAGAAACTCGAAAGTTTCTCACACCAAGTGTCCGAAGTTGGAAGGGTAATATGCTCTGCGCAAGGGGCCACAAAGCTCTGTACAATTGAGAACATTTCTTTAGCATTGTTTCTGGACCGGGATATGCGCTCCGCATAATAACGGCTTGTAGCCGAACTAATGGAGGCGTAGTATGCTTTCTGAGCCTTCCTTACTGCTATTTTGGCAAGAGGGCAATAAGCCAATCTCCAACATCTTTCCAATTTTTTACAATGCTGTTTTTGCTCTTTGAGCTCGCTTGAAAACCAAGGATTAGAAGGGGAGAGTCTTACTCGCTTATTAGAGGAAGGCAGGGATAAATGTTCCACCGCCTGCGAGATCCAACTAGTGAAGCTCTCCAGGGCTCCGCCCAAATCAGTAGATAAGGAAGGGCGAGAATCTATCAAAGCTGAGCTCATGGTCGAGGGATCTATTCTATGAGAAGGTCTACCTTGGCCATGCCTGCTTGGCGGGTGGGGCATCTGAATAGTCCATGAAAATTGGATTAAAAAATGATCCGACCAAGTTACTTGGAGAGGCTCTTTAACACATAAGGGGAAATTAGAGCAAATCAGGTCTAAGATGTGCCCTCCTCAGTGCGAGGGGGAGCTAGTCCAGTGGGTGAGCTGGGCGAGGGTCAGTGAGTCACCGAGCTCCCTAGTATCACTTGCCTCTACACAATCCCAGTGGATATTGAAGTCCCCAAGGAGTAGAAAATTGGAAAATCGTAGAGCCCGGGGAACAATAACCTCATCCAGGGCGTTCAAAAAAGCTCCCGTGGGGCCGGGGGGCCTATAGACCAAAGTTCCGCCCAGTGTAAAATGAGGCGAGATAATGATAGAAAAGTCAAGTGCCTCCCCATCCCCAATTCCGCAGGTCTCACCGCGGAGGAAGGTCCACACGTCCTTAAACACTACCGCTATGCCTCCTCCTCTTCCCAATTTCCGATCTGCCCTTGAGATTTTAAACCCCCTTGGAATAGACAATTCAATGGCAGGGTTGGAAAACTCATTGAGCCACGTCTCCGTTATAAATAGTAAATCAAGGTGCTCATCCGAGAGAAGATCAAAAAAATCCTGGGCATGTTTGACTAACGAGCGAGCATTAATCAATGCAGCCTGAATGCGGTGTCCCCTAGTGGTGCTCAATGGTCGAGGGACAGATGGTGCAGAACCCGCCCCTATAGAACCTAGGCTAAAATTGCACTGCTCACAAATCGTGTTAAGATTGTCTACAACTTCCCACGAACTGACACACTTACCACATTGACGGCGGAGCGTTAACAGCTCAGCGCGACTATAAGATAAGCAGGGGCCTGGTAAATCCATCTTTAAATGGGCAAAATGGCTGGCGCTGGCCGCTTCCGGGACGCGGACGGGCGCAGACGGGCTTGCCTTAGGTGCGCCTTCAGTGCGCCAGCGGCGCGCACGCTGCGCGCGTCCGCTGCGCGTCTGCGCAGCGTGCATATTTGTCTGCAATCCCCAGGAACGACTAGAGCGCGCCCTGCCTAAAATGGCGGCCTCTGTTGTCTACCCTGGGATCCCCTGGACGAGCAGCAAGGGACCAACCAGCTCCTCTAAAGTGGCAAGTGCAGCAGTGCAGATTCCGATTCAATCACATACAAATTCCGTTTTTAAACACACGCTGTTAAAATGTCTAATTCAGGTTTTAAACACACGCTATTAAAATGTCAAATTCAGGTTTTTAAACACACGAGATTAAAATGTCTTAAATCAGAAACAACTAAAATTTAGAGTGCAGCTCAGCACTATGTAATCACACGTTCCTCACAGCTCCTAATCAATCAATCAATCAATCACGGCATTTATAGAGCGCGCTACTCACCCGGGAGGGTCTCAAGGCGCTGGGGGAGGGGGTAAGTTACTGCTCGAACAGCCAGGTCTTGAGCTGCTTCCTGAAGGCGAGATGGTCCTGGGTTCGCCGAAGGTGAGTGGGGAGGGAGTTCCAGGTCTTGGCCGCCAGGTAGGAGAAGGATCTTCCTCCGGCGGTGGTTCTGCGGATGCGTGGTACGGTGGCGAGGCGTGGCTGGTTGATCGTAGCTGGCGTGTGGGCGTGTAGAAGGACATGCGGTCGTTGAGGTACTTTGGGCCCAGGTCGTGGAGGGCCTTGTGTGCGTGGGTGAGGAGTCTGAACGTGATTCTCTTGCTGACGGGGAGCCAGTGCAGGTCTTTCAGGTGTACGGTGATGTGGCTGTGTCGGGGGATGTCCAGGATGAGTCGTGCGGAGGCGTTCTGGATGCGCTGGAGTCTCTTTTGAAGTTTGGCTGTGGTTCCGGCGTAGAGGGTGTTCCCATAGTCCAGTCGGCTGGTGACGAGTGCCTGGGTGACGGTCTTCCTGGTTTCAGTGGGGATCCATCTGAAGATCTTGCGGAGCATGCGCAGGAGTGTTGAAGCATGAAGATGAGACGGCGTTGACTTGTTTGGTCATTGATAGGGAGGAGTCCAGGATGAAGCCCAGGTTGCGTGCGTGGTCCGTTGGCTTGGGTGCGGTGCCCAGGGCCGGGGGCCACCAGGAGTCGTCCCAGGCGGAGGGTGATGAGCCCAGGATGAGGACTTCCGTCTTGTCTGAGTTCAGTTTAAGGCGGCTGTTCCTCATCCAGTCGGCGACGTCTCTCATCCCGTCGTGCAGGTTGGCTCTGGCGGTAGTGGGGTCGTTGGTGAGGGAGAGGATCAGCTGGGTGTCGTCGGCGTAGGAGATGATGTTGAGGTTGTGTCGGCGTGCGATGGCTGCGAGGGGGCTCATGTAGACGGCTAATGGCACTGGCGTCCGCGCAGCGCGCATATTTGTCTGCAATCCCCAGGAACAACTAGAGCGCGCCTTGCCTAAAATGGCAGCCTCTGTTGTCTACTGCTTCCACACCCTCCGACTCCTACGTAAGACCTTCAAATGGATCCACTCGAACACAGAAAGACCGTCACTCACGCCCTGGTCACCAGCAGACTTGACTATGGCAACTCACTCTACGCCGGAATAAACAAAAACCTCACCCGCAAGCTACAGAACATCCAGAACGCCGCAGCAAGACTGGTCCTCAACCTGCCAAAACACTGCCACATCTCCCAGCACCTGCGCATACTCCACTGGCTCCCCATCAAGGCTAGAGTCACCTTCAAGATGCTCACCCACGCACACAAGGCCCTCCACGACACCGGACAAGCATACCTGAACAGCCAACTCAAATTCCACGCACCCCAAAGGACCCTACGATCAGCCCAGCTCTCCTACGCCGTGGTCCCCCGCACCAGAAAGACCAGATCGGGTGGCCGCTCCTTCTCCTTCCTCGCAGCCAGAGCCTGGAACGCCCTTCCGCTCCACCTCAGACAGACAACATCGCTCCCCATCTTCGCAAGAAACCTCAAAACCTGACTCTTCGACAGACCCCCTCCTTGATGGTCTGGAACCTGCACCCCTCCCACCCCCAGCGCCTTGAGACCCTTACGGGTGAGTAGTCGCGCTCAACAAACGCCTGATTGATT
This sequence comes from Calotriton arnoldi, assembly GCA_963921515.1. Classification (NCBI taxonomy): domain Eukaryota; kingdom Metazoa; phylum Chordata; class Amphibia; order Caudata; family Salamandridae; genus Calotriton; species Calotriton arnoldi. The sequence continues at coordinate 745,257 of CAWUFW010009063.1, read as the reverse complement.
GAGTGATTGAAAGTGCCTAGCTGTACATTTTGAACCCTAGCCCTGCAGGCACCTAGGGAAACCTAGCAAACGTATACATTTTTGAAAACTAGACACCTGGGGGAATCCAGGAGGGGGTGTCTTGTCTGGCTCTCACCAGGTTCTGTTACCCAGAATCCCTTGCAAACCTCAAACTTTGTCAAAACAAACAACTTTTCCTCACATTTCTGTGATGGAAAGTTCTGGAATCTGTGTGGATCCACTAATTTCCACCCACCCCGCATTCCCCAAAGTCTCTTGATAAAAACGGTACCTCACTTGTGTGGGTAGGCCTAGTGCCCGCAACAGGAAACGGCCCAAAACGCAACGTGGAGACACCACATTTATACAGTCAAAAGGGACCCTTTTTTTGCAAAGTGCCTAGCTGTGGATTGTGAACCCTAGCTCTGCCGGCACCTAGGGAAACCTAGCAAACCTATACATTTTTGAAAACTAGACACCCAGAGGAATCAAGGATTAGGTGACTTGTGTGGCTCTCACCAGGTTCTGTTACCCAGAATCCCTTGCAAACCTCAAACTTTGTAAAAAAAAACAAATTTTCCTCAAATTTCTGTGACGGAAAGTTCTGGAATCTGCGTGGATCCCCAGAATTCCACCCACCCCGCATTCCCCAAAGTCTTCTGATAAAAATGGTACCTCACTCGTGTGGGTGGCCCAAGTACCCGCGACAGGCAAGGGCCCAAAACGTATTGAGGAGACATCAAAATTGCCTATCACAAAACGACCTGGTTTTGCAAGGGAGGTCATCTGGGTTTTTGGCCCCGGGCTCAGCGGCCATCTAGGCAAACGTACCAAACCCACACATTTCTGAAAAGTAGACACCCGGGGGAGTCCAGGGAGGTATGGCTTGCGTTGAGCCCCCAACGTTTTCCTACCCAGAATCCCCTGCCTCCTGGGGGGGCAGGAAGACTGAGGCATCTTTTTTTGGGGGGGCATTGGATAACCCATTCTGGGCAGCCCCCACCACTGAATTAAAAAAAATATATATCCCTGGTGCCTAGTGGGCTTTCTGGCACTCGGGGGGGGGGCAGATAAGGGGCTATTGCCCCATCTGCCTCCCAAGGGGGGCTGAAAGACTGTAGCATTTTTTGGGGGGTGGGGGCATTGGCATGCTCATTCTGGGCAGCCCCCACCCCTATGTATATATAAAAAAAATCCCTGGTGCCTAGTGGGCTTTCTGCCCCCTGGGGGCAGATCAGGGGCTACTGCCCCATCACCCTCCTGGGGGGGGCAGAAAGTCTTTTGCCTTCTTTGGGGGGTAGGGTGGGATTGCCCCCCTGGGCTGAACCCCAAGCTGGGATCCACTAGGGAATGGTACCATTGGAAAGGGGAGATTCTCCCCTTTCTAACGATACCTCTCCCAAGTGTTTCGGTGCTCGGGGGCTGAAATAGCCCCACAAGCACTGAAACATTGAAACTGAAACTACGTTTCAGTTTCGTTTTCAATGTAATAACGACAGCGCGCCATGCGCGCGATCGTCATTACTTTGAAAATGCAAAACAGGTCTCGGAGGTTGGGGAAGCTCTTCCCTTCCTCCAGAGGCCCAAAAAAAAAAAAAGGAAATCCTTCTGCTGTTTGCAGCAGAGGGATTTAGTGCGCCTGTGCTCATGACGGAACCGTTCCGTCATGAGCACCGAAAGGGTTATACCTGAATGGCATGACAGAAGTCGCAAAATACCAGTCGGGCAGAACCCTAAGCTTAGCACAGATTTTCAGCTTAAGTTTTTTAAAGCCACACCCTTAATTACATCAGCCACACCTCCCCCCGCAGCATTTTCATCCCATTCAAGTCCCTGACACAGAGAGATCTCTCTGTAAATATATATTACCTACTGGCGGTCGCCAGTATGTAGTTATAGTTAGAACCTAGTTTCCATAGGAAAAGTGTTTTTTGATTTGCCAATAACTTTGGCGCCGTTTGACGAATCTTCACGAGATTCTCAAAACTAATTGTTCACTCAGGTCAGCTCCTGTCTTGAAAGTTTCGGGGTGATTTGTCAAGGGGAGGCCGAGAAAAAAGGGGGGTCCCAAAACGTGTTTTCTCCATGTTAATTTCCATAGGAAACTTTAGACACGGCTACAGCCTGAACTGCTAAACGGAATTACACCAAATTTGGCAGAGAGATAGCTCTTGGTCCAGAAAGCACGCTTTTTTTAAATGGTGTAATTCCGTTCAGTAGTTATTGAGATATTTAAAGATTTACAGATATCGATATTTGAGAATTGTGAGATCTGATTGGCTGAGCCCTCCCGAGCACGAGCTTGCCTCTGATTGGCTGCCAACACTTCAAACCAGGAAGTGTTGGCAGCCATCTTGTGACTCGGTACGGAGGGAGAAGGAAAAAGGTGAGTAAAACATTAAAAAGAAGAAATGGGGGCAGGGTAAAAACACCCTGACCCCCTAGGCCTGCCCAATAAAAGCATTTTTTTTTCATTTTCGGCCGTAGTTGCGGTGGGTGCGCGAACCCGGACGAAAATGAAAAAAAAAAACGAAGCACGGCCTCCCGCGCTTTGTTTTTTAAAGCCCCCGGGTGGGCCAGCCCCGGGGACTGCTACCTCCCCGGGGCTTAATTGTTTATGCGTGGGGGCACGTGGCCCCTCCGCAGCCCCGGGGACCGCCACCTCCCCAGGGCTTATATTTAAAATGTGTGGGGGGGCTCCTGCCCCCCCATGCTGCCCCAGGGACTGCCACCTTCCCGGGGCAATCCCTATTAATGTGCGGGGGCCTCACGGGCTCCCCCAAGCCCCGGGGACCGCCACCTCCCCGGGGCACTCTTTAATTACATGCGGGGGTCCGTTGCGGACCCCCGAAACCCGGGGACCACCACCTCCCCGGGGCTTTAAACAGTAAGGGAGGGGGGCCATGAGGCCCCCCTCCTGGAGCCCTTGAAGGCCCTGGGGAGCGCCACCGCCCAGGGCCTGCTCCTGCAATGTCCCGGGGTGCCCACCCCCGGGAAATTGCCGTTTGCAATGACAGGGCGGGAGCCACGCGGCTCCCGCCCTGTCATTGCAAACACTGTTTTGGTTTTTGGACGCGAGAGCAGGAAACCTGCTCTCGCTTCCAAAATCAAAAGTAGATTGCTTTTGCACAAGGGGAGCTGCATGTCAGCAGCTCCCCTTGTGCAAAAGCAATGCCGGGTCCCGCAGGCGGCGGGGAGCCGGCGGGACCGTGGGGGCATTGGGGCTCCCCCCACGGTCCCCAATGCAAAGGGCCGGCCCCGGGGGATGGGGTCCCCGGGGCCAGAAGTGGCCCGGGAGGGGGGCCACGCGGCCCCCCTCCCCTGTAATTTAAAAAAAAAATAATAAAAAACGGCAGGCCGGCCCCGTGGGATGGGGTCCCCGGGACAATAGTGGCCTAGGGAAGGGGGGCCACGCAGCCCCCCTTCCCAATAGTTACATTTTAAAAAGGAGGGCATGCTCCGGGGGATGGGGTCTCCGGGGCCGAAATTGGCCTCTGGAGGGGGGCCGCGTGGCCCCCTTCCCCGTTTTTGTTGTTGTTTTTTTATTAAAAAAGGGGTCAGGCCCTGGGGGATGGGGTCCCCACGGCCCCAAAAATAGTACAAGAAGGGGGTCCACACAGCCCCCCTTCCAAAACAATATTTTTTTTTAAAACGGCATCTCGCCGGAGGCCCCGCCCTCTTCCTGCAACACTCTGCAAACGCACCCCTGGCACGTTGTAAGTTGGGGAATTAAGTCCCCTTGAATATTGAGGGTCCCGGAGGGCCAGCTAGCCCCCCAGGTATCCCCAGTAAGCGCCAGAGAGCTGGATTGCAGAGAGGTGATCTGGCTCTTAAGACCTACAGCAGAACACGTCACATTTCCAATGTGTAAGTCTAGGTTGTTGTGATGAATGCATATGCCCAAGTATCTCCAAGTATATTGTTGCCATTGGAGTGTGCCGCTTCTCAGGTCTAATGCCGCCTCTGGGGCTGTAGGGCAGAGGGGAAAAGGCTAGATTTCTGCAAATTTGCTCATATACCAGAAGCTTTATGTAAAGCTTCAAGGGCCTCTACGATACCTGCGTGATCCATTGTGACATCCTTTGGGTACAGCAGTATGCCATCTACATAAGAGGGAGACTGCTTGCAATCTATCTCCCTAAGGGATACCCTCACGCCCTCCCTCCGCAGCGCAGGTGAATGGTGAATGATTTCATATAGAGGTCAAAAATAAGTGGAGAAAGTGGACAGCCCTGCCTGAAGTCCCAGCAGATGGGTTTGGGTTTTGAGATATAGTGCCCAACCCAACTTGCACTTGTGCAGAGGGACAAGTGTAAAGCAGCTGAAGAAGTTTAAACATGTATCTGCCCAGTCCCTGCAGTTGAAGCAGCTCAAAGAGATAATCCCAGCTAAGGGAATCAAATGCATTCTCCAGATTCAACACCAGGAATGCCAATTTTGGAAAGGCATGCGGCAAAAATTCCATTACAAGGAATGGGTGTCAAATGTTAAAGGAATTCCGGTACAAAGCCATTCTGATCATGGTGAATGAGCTTGGGAAGTAGAGGGTGCTATATTGAGGGGGCAAAGACCCCTTCCATAGCTGCTGTTTCATATAATTTTCCTAGTTTGGTGGGAAGTAGGTCGATATACATGTGAAAAAACTCCAGTGGTATCCCATCTATGCCAGGGGTTTTGCTGAAGGCTAAGGAACCAATTTCCTCTTAATTTCAGCGGTGCTGATGTGCGCCTCAAGTTCTTGTAGCTGCTCTGGGGAAATCCGCTTTAACTGTGTTCCATGTACGTAGCCTGCTAGTATGTGGGGGGTGGCATGCCTTGGGAGGGATATAGGGGCATATTTACTAACATTTGATGCAAAGCAGAGCAGCAAGGGAAGTTGCTGCACTGTATTGCGTGAAAGGGAAAGAGCTCAACTGCACCATATTTACAAAAATATGTCTTTCCCCTAGTGCTGGCACACTTGCGGCTGCCTTGCACCAACAAAGGCACCCACGTGCCATGGCATGAGGGTGCCTACATTACGGCCAGGATTATTTTTCTGCAGGAAGGGATACGTATTCCTCTTTCTGCAATCTTGTCCATTAGGGACTAGTTAAATGCTGCATCCTCCATCACTGCTGGCTGCATATGCCATGTGGGAATTGTAGAGTGTTCTCATCCTCAACTGAACCTCACTTAGAGGGGGTTGTGGTCTGAAACTGAGCGGCCTAAGTAGTTTACATGTGTACACAGGAGACACAGTGAGGAGGAACACACTATTCTGTACAAGCCAAAATGAAGACCTTAAAGGAGTAGACCCTATTGTTAATATTACAGTGGCCAGATGTCAGTTAAGTGCCAGTGTTATAGCCATTGTGCGAGGATCTTCGCGTTGTGTGATGTGGGGGTTTGGGGGAGAGACAGAAATGATTGGTCCAGGGTCTAGTACACTAAATACCTCCCAGGATCCAAGGAAGGTGTGCCCATTGCACTAAGTGTGAGGATTTTATGACAGTCAGTCGTTGATTGGAGTTTTGAGAATGTGAGGGAGATAGTCCTCATTTGCAAGGTTTTTGTTTGCTTGATGTTGGCTGAGGCAAAAGACTCTGGGAAAGAACACAGTGGTTGCTGTATGACTCAAGACCCATCTGCAGCTCAGTGGTTGCCATTAAAGAGGGTTTCCCGTTGAAGTAAAACTACTTCCACAATGACCACCAATTAGGAACTGTCTAAGCCCTCTGAAACCTCTGTGCAAACTAACGTGGATCACAGCGGAGATCTCCATTTGTCAAAATGTTTTGATTGATGACTACTTGATCACTTTTGAATATCTCAGCTTTAACTATAAGTTATCATTTCCAGTGGTATAGTGCATTCTGGATGGGTGGAACTTTAACTTGCCTATGTGTAGTTATTTAAACTTGTGTATGAGTGGTTATTTAAGCTTTACTTTGTGATGATGGACTCGAGGATGGGTCATCCAGATATTTTGCTGATGTTACAGTTGCATTTGGAGAGTGGTCTGGAGCTGAAGCAGGTTGAAGAGTGTTTCAAAGAGGAAAGGTAAATAACACTTCATCACTGAATATGGGGTAAGAGTAACTACAAATGATATTGGTAGAGAAAGACCTCATGTGACTGTCTTGGCAGCAGTTTCATTGGTGATCCAGGCTGAGTTTACTCTTTTGGCAAAGGATGGCACAAGTAATCAGAATTCCATTTAGATTACCTGGATTTGTTTGGGAGTGTTATTGATGAGCAGCTAGTTATGTTATGATTGTTCTGTCTGCAGACAACAAATATACTATCTGGCGGTAACCGTCACAGAGGAAACCCTCCTTCACTAGTGCTAGAATAGGAATGGAAGTTTTTCATCCAGGTTACTGGTGTACCATTATGTCCTGTGTGTTGGTTCATGCTTTCAGATTTCATAGGAGTGCCGGAAACAGTTAAAGCTGTAGTGCCAACATTTGGTTAGATAGGTGACAGGTAGAAAGCATTGTTTGTAAATCTGCCTTGCAGGTGGAAATTGCCATTCCAGATGTCTGAGGTTTAGAAATGGCTTGGGTTTGTGGTCAAGAAGGAATGCAGCTTCGCAAAGCTGAGGCAGGGGAAGATGAATAGTATGTTTTAGATGGGGCTGCAGGGATGGGTGGGCTTCCAAGAGGAGATGCCTTGGTTACGAGAGAGGGTGTGGGAGCAATGTGGGAGGTGATCAACCATATAGAGCCATGCTAACATCCCCACTGTTGATGTTTAAAGTGAGTATGATGCATGGTTGTGTTGATGTTGCTGTTGTTTGTGTTGCTCAGTATATGGTCAATGAGGATTCCTTATAGATTGACCCTAAATATCACCCAAACTATGTTTTAAAATGCACCATTCTTTTTATTTTATTCTGCTTTGTTGAGGTAGGACAAAACAAGATAAGTGTCATAGCACTGTCTGCCTCAGTGTTAAGACCCTGCTTAAATGTCCATGTAAATTTATAATTCCCAGTTGACCTTTCTCTTTGTATTGACGTTTTATAAATGTAGTGCAGATATAGGGAGTTAACAAACAGATACACTGGTGGACACACTGGTGGACAAGCTTATTACTTTTAAACATTCAATTGCAGCAGCTGCATGTGCGCAATGTGTGTTAGGCACTGAAATTTTCAAGAAGTGTAAATACATGCACATCAGGTCAGAACACGGAGCACTTGATAGGATGAGTAGGATATAGATAACACATTTAAAAACAGAAACTTATAGTGATTTAAGTGAACAATAGGCTTGTTCACATAACCTTTTGATCATAGCGTATAGGGGAGTGATGCTTCTGTCGCAGTTGCAGATGTATGTATATGTTTGGAATATGTTGATAATGTGCAGCAAATCTGCGATGACATTGGCTGCAAAGTTCAGAAGTCCCCCTGTGAGAGTTTGCTGATTGTTGAGTTGCTAGGCAATTCTTGGAATATCACAGATGTTCCAGCCCAAGTCAATCAAATCACAGGCCAGAAGACTATTTCATAGAGCTATATGTGCAAAATAATTATTGATTTGAGTGACTGTTAAATACAGCATTTGTAGAATTGTAATTATAGGGGTGATCAATGTATATCACTGTTTTCCTGTCACTGGAACAGTAACCAAGGGTCTGGCATATCAGATTCTTTGGGCTCGGGTGTCTGTCTCACCAACAAATTACATTTTATTAAAAGATTGAAGTCCTTAATTATGCATTTCTTTTCACACTGATTCATTTCATTAGTCATTTGTTTAAACCAAAAACTACATAACCTGTGATACTGCTCTTCTGGGCAAGAAACAGACATAAAGAAGGGCTACAATAGGTTATAAATTGAAGCTCCAACAAATGAACTACCTCATTTTGCTGCTGTACATCAGAAAAGTACTGCACTTTTGTGTTTTTTTGTAACTGCTTGTGTGTTAGCCTATTTAATCCATTTCAGACACAGCATATTTTTTATTTTCCAGGGTTTGGCTGCCTTTCACTAGTGCGTCTCTTTGATCATGCTCCTTTCATTGCTACTTATAGTGAAAGAGCTCTACTTTTAGTGACTGCTTTGTTTGAGCCTATTACTGAACTTACTCCTGTTTTCTGCCTTAGGGCCTTATTATGGGTCCATGGGAATGCCGTAGTCGTGGTGGCGGTCCGACCACTGCCACACTGCTGGGCCGCCCGAAGTATTATAAGTGCAGCAGTCGGACCGCTACTGAACCACTGCTACCGCTGCGGATCAAGGATCCTGCAGCGGTCTGGCAGCAGTTGGAGCCCAAAATATGCTGGTGGTGCCCCAGCAACACCGACGAGCATATTTTGAGTTGCCTCTCCACCTCCCTTTTCATGGCGGTGGCAGCGCCATGAAAAGTGTTATATTCCATATAGGTACCCTATAAAGGCGCAGGTAACATTGCAACCTTTCACCTATATTCTTCCCTACATTACACACATAACAGTTCTTAGGCACTGACCTTTTACCTAGATATGACACTGCATTCAGATCGCAGGTTTTTCCCTGGTTCGATTCTCATACATTATGCATGAGGCTTCTTGGAAGCACAGCAGGACTAACAGAAGGATTACCATCTCCTGTATTATATCTCTGTATAAATTCAGGCCCAACGTCATCCTTTAGGCCGACACAGTAATACAGCAAGGTAGGACCCCTGGGAAGACCTATGGGTATATATACAGCACATCTTGCTTAGGAAGATAGAGAAGACCATGACTTCCCGGCTGGCACACTGACCAGAGACGCTGAGGTTCCTGCATGCAGACGCTCCAGCTAGCAGTGGTCTAACATCCCTCGCGGGAGGTCCAACTCGAGACCAGGATGGGGTCCCACATTCACTAAACTCTCAGGTAATGGGGTGGACTAGATCCTAGAGAGATTCTTGGCATAACACCTACACAGATGCTAGGTACATTTAGGTACATCTAGTTAGGGAGGCATCATAGGAGTACACACTTTTTATCATGTGTTCTATGTACGTGTATATATTCATGATTTCTGCAAGATGGTAGAACTATACCATCCCTTTACTTTCGTAGTACTGCTAATCATATATCTCTGCTACTGTCTAATGGTTGTTTCAGCTCATATATTCTACACGAGAATAACAACTGTTCAATAAATTCTTATTGAAAACGACCAGACTGTTTATTCTGTGTATCTCTCTGAGACAAACTAAGTAAGCACGAGTGACTGAGCGAAAGGTAGTATATTGTTTCCACGATTCTGAGGGATCAGGGTTGTCATGTTCTGAGGTTGCCAGAATCTATTCTCTCCTTGGTAAGAGGAGATTATAGTGGCACTGTGAGCTAGCTAATACAGATAGGCTAAGGTATTCGGTGGGGGTGCACAGAATCAGTCTACCGCCCTTCCCACAGTTTATGTTATCCAAAACGCGCAAATCCTGTATAGGTTATATAGGAACTACACGACATGGTGCCGCCAATGTTGGTTGGCTACTTATTTAACAGTAAAATCTGAGTAGTTCAGTCGTGCTATTCTCAGAGACCCCTACTCACAAAACACCAGAGACGTCTGGAGTGGGTGGGCACAAACTCCGCCACAGCTGAGTAGGCTAAAAATCCTATTTATTGGCTGTTGGTTAATCAAGCTTGAAGGACACAGTGTTCCTAAAATTGTGCATAAACACAGTATCTTGGTTCCCTTGAAAAGTTATTTAGTGTACTAAAAACAATGACTAACCAGGTCTTAGATCCACTTCAACAAGAACTGCCACTCACAGACGAGGAAGATGCAGGCGCAATACAAATTGCACCAAATTTTAGAAATACAGTCACCCTGAGACTGCTAGAGCATGGTTTATCATGTAGGGGTGGCATAGTAGTTTTCGTGATTGAGGCACACGAATCAAACAGAACAGAAGTATTTTATTCGTGGGTTACATTCCCAGCAGCAAATGCAAGAACAAAAACATTTAACTCCTACACAGAAGGAGATGCACCAGCGGAATACTGTCCGTTTGAGGACATAGAGGTTCCGCTCACTTACCAGGAACACTTATACTGGTTTAAAGGCGCCTTACCACACATAAGAAGAAGAGTAAGACTCGGCCCACTCGGGAGAGAAGGGGCAACATGGCCAATATTAGCGGCGTACACACCACATCCTGACATTGAAACAATGCCATTAGGAGACTTACTCATACAACATAAAGATTTAATTAAAATCTATAGGAACTTGACGCAATTCGTCATGAGGACACTTACAGTCCAACCAGCGATAGTTGCAACTAATGGAACTCAAATTCAGGGTACAGCAACTAAAATTACACCACAAACATTACACGCGGTAATGGGTAAAATGTCCACAAAACGTGAACAAATGCCAGTCTGGGTAGCTCAGAAAATAACACAGCTAGAGGCAGTATTCCCGAATACTACCCCGTATAAAAAACACAGAATGCTAACAATCTGCTTGCCCATGGGGATAACTCCACAAGTAGAGGATTGTACCACTTGGGGTACAGTCTTTGCTGCCATTTATTTCAGAACTCATGGTATCCCGTCATTAGCAGTAGTACCTGATGTATTGAGACAAATACAAAACGAGTATGGAGCAGAACCTGCCCTGAATTTAGGGATGAAGTTACTAGGTAACTATGCCCAGGTATCAGCCATAATACTAGCTAACATTAAGGGGGAAGCAGCTTCACTGGCTATCCGCAAATGCCTAAGGGAGGTCAGTCCTTTAGAACAAGAACACAAACTACTGAAAATAATTGAAACTGCATATGCAGAATTAGGCAGAGACAGTTTGGGTGGGAAAGTTTTAAAACCACAACTGATGGGCAGTCCTGAAAAGGACACTTCCAAGCAGATACCTACTTCTACAAAGAAGAAGTGGGACAATAAAAAACAACAAAACTTTAAAGGAAACTGATCTCAATCCAGAGGTAGATCTCCTCCGCAGGAGCCCTCCGAAAAGAGGTGTAACCTAAGTAATAGGGATAACATTAGGAAACCTGACAGGTATCAGGATACTGATACACGTTCCTCTCGTTCCTTTCAGGGTTCATCTCATTCAAAAACTGAAGCAGGTTTAATTTTCCCTCTCCAGTCCACGACTTTCTAGTTGGTGTTTTTACTCATGGCACAGGTACTCCGCGAATAAACTATCACTGGCGAATCCAGTAGCTATTTTTAACCACACGCACACATCCCACTTCTACTCACTACACATAGGCTCCCTCCACAACATCTTTAAGCTTCACAACGGCAAACCGAGAAGACCTCCGGCAAAGACATTGCAGCGCCGGCCCAATGAGGAGCTGCCCTATGATGAAGCTTGACACCCCTTGGGGTGTGTGAGGGCCTTTGCTACTTATTGGAGCTATCCCTGTACAATCACGCATTTTGTTATCCAGCACCTGTTCGTAACTGACACAACATTCCTGGTCTGTCACCCCAGTTTTTCTTCACGTCCTCCCCCTTCTGCCTCTTTCTCCTCTCCCCCATAGGAACAGTTTACCTTCTTGTTTGACCACAATCCCATGGGGCCTGTATGCTGGACCTCCTAAGCCCCTGTCCCTCCTTGTGAGATTAAGCAAAGAAGAAGTGACACTGAAGCCAACAAATGGTATGCAATGCGCAGTCTCCAAGCCCTTTTTGTAAACAATATTGTTTCGCAAGAGAGAACGCATGGCTCACGCAGGCTCAACCCTAATAACCATCCATGTATAGTTCTAGTTAGCGCCACCTGCCTGATTTTTAAAGTTATTTAATCTATTATATTTTGTTTTGCCTGAAAGTTCATTTTTATAGCCATCTGCACCTAAGTTCTGGCCCTGTACTAAAGAAAAGAAATCACATGGAAATAGTAACTTGACCAGGATTAAACACTGCGGTAATCTGGGGAAGGTGCATTGGAGTCACAATTGACAGATACAGCACCCCTTCTCCAAGGGAGGGCATGTGAAAAGAGGTGTGGAGCCAGCAGACTGCAGGTTCCCGCTTTGAGTAAGCTATGTTTACACAGATTTCTACTGAAAAGAGTTGAGAAAGCATCACCTGGCTTTTGTGAACAGTAAGCACAGCCATGACCCTCAGGGCCGGACTGGCCGTAGTGGGCACCGGGCATTTCCCCGCTGGGCCGGAGGGGTGGGGGGCCGGTTTTGTGGCTGTGGGGGTTTTTTTGTCACTGGGGGCCTCTTTTGTAGCAGCGCTGCAATATTAGCCCCCTGTAACAATAGTGGGAGCGGTGCTTCTTGCTAGCACCCCCCCTCCCAGGGCCGGTCCAGCAGCAATCTGCCAGGGCTGGTTGCTGTTCCCAGTCCAGCCCTGGTGACCCTGACCCTTGTACGAATGAAGCATCCCAGCATTTTTGTGCAGTTAGTGAGTTGTGAATATTACCAGCCTCAGTGAGTGTGCTGAGTAACAGTGTCACAAGTAAGACTTTCACAAGAAGCCCCCTCTCTGCTATGGGAATATTTGAAGGGGGGGGGGGGGCATGTTCAGGAATCTCCAAGACGATGCCTCATGTGCTGGGAAATTGGAGGCAACAGATCTGATCTCTGCCTGTGAAATCACACTTCAAGCTGGTGAGCTCATTATGCTGGGATAAGTGACAGAGGCAGGGAGTGTAGAAGCTTAGCAGCACCTTTCAGAGGTTAACTTGTTCCTACATAATTTTAATTTGGAGTAAGTCCTGTGGCATTATTTTGCAGCGGAGTTAGGACATCCCTGTCACAAAATCAAGAAGTGGTCAGTCTTTACCAATGTATTCATCGCAATAACGTGTCACTTATTTAGCTACTACTTAGAAGAGTTATGTTACAAATAAATACATATGATTTTGCTTAAACTCCTATTTGATGTCCAGGTCTTTGCAGATTCTTAAAACAACAACCAATTGCCGGTATTTTTCTCTTGGAAAGGTAGCAGCCCTACTCTGCACATGCAGTGCCTCTCCGAGTGCACTACTGGTGATGCAGTGTTTATTGGAAATGGGATTTTGTATTAGAAAAAAGCCTATCATTAATAACTCTTGCCATTTGGGATATGATGACCTAACTGATAAAAAAAGGTTCTCGCTCACTTTTGATACAAACTTTATATAAGTGTTGAAAGAAATGCAGTGCGCCCTAGAACATATGTTGCACATTTCCAACAGTAGAAATCATAGAAAAATGTAACATTCTCCAGTTTCCCGTCTAGCAGCATGGAGTCCAGTTTTGGTCTGCATTCAGTACAGAATGTTAGTACTGAGGGGCATATTTACAAGTTAAGTGGCGGAGCGTGGCGTTAGCCTCCTTGGCTTAAGGCCACGATTCGTCACTTTAGAAACCCAGGGCTGCACCATATTTACAAGAATATGGTGTAACCCTGCGTTTCCCCCTGCGCTGGTGCTATATTTAGCTGCCTAGTGCCAACGCTGGCACCCTTGCACCATAGTGCAAGCATGCCTGTGTTGAGGGGAAGATTGTTTATGTGCAGGAAGGTCCCCCTTCCTGCACATAAACAATCTTCAAATGCTGTTTTGTAACTTCTATGTGTGCTGCTTAATGCAGCACACATAGAAGTTGCAAAACTGCATTTTTAAAATTGATTGTTTATGTGCAGGAAGGGGGACCTTCCTGCACATAAACAATCATAGACAATTTGCTGTTTCTGTGTGCTTCACAAGGCAGCACACATGGAAACAGCAAAAACGAGGAGTAATAAAGCATTTCTCCTTGTTTCGCCTGTTTAAGACCAGGTTTTCCCTGGTCTTAATTTTGGCGCTGCCTCCTATTTAAGCTGCCCTTGTAAATAGGAGGCAGCATCAAAATCAATGGGTGTTGCGGTGGAACGCCCACTGCAACACCCACTGCCCTCCCCTTTCACGCTAAATACAGCGTGAAATGGTGCCTTATTTACAAGGCAGCGTTGAGCCACGTTGTGGCTTAACGCTGCCTTGTAAATAAGGGGAGGCCCCTATCGCCATCGCAAGGTCACTGAAAGTGACGTTGTGGTGGTGATAGGGGCTTGTAAATATGCCCCCTAGTTTTTTTTATTTAAACTCTGCGATTAGATTAAAGAAAATTAATGATGTAACAAACAAGACAACCGTTATAATTAAAGAAAGGGAAAGTGTTGTGGTATAAAATTGCATACGGTTTTCAGATGGCGGTTTATAACACTTTCTTTCTCCTTTCTCCTCTTCTCTGGATTCTTCAGCTTGAAGTGAAATGTTATTACCATCTCTGACAATTTGACTTCCTGCTTTTGAAGGAGAAAAAAAGAAATACATTTTTGCTGCACACAAAACAGTATGCATTGTTTGCAAGCAGATGCAGGCTGATTTCAGGGGATGGTGCTGGTGCACATAAATAAAGCTACATGACGGGGCACATGTGGAAGCTCTCGGTGCATGTCCTGTTCACGCTCGGAACTCGTATTAGTGGGCTCAAGGTTATTTCGACGTCCATTAGATAAATTATATGTTCGCCCGGGGAAACATGAAAACAAGTAAATCCCGTAAAAATCGAAAAATATACTCGCGGCTACTCCTATAACAAATTACGAGATGACTCATGCGCTGACATGCATTTAAAGAGTTTTTTAAATTTTTGTCACAAAAGGGAAGCAGTGGTTCCTTATTCAGACAAGTCATATGCAGAGTCTGGTAGGCAGTCAAAGTAGGCTTAGTGGTCTAATTACGGGAGCTGTCAGGTTATGAGAGCGGTATGCACGGTCTACATTTAGTGGAAATAGACAATATCTAGCAAGATTACGGCTCGCTTAATTGAATACGAGTTTGTTCAAACATATGCTTAGAATTTTTTAGGTCGAGCTTTAGCGACAGCGCGCATGCGCTGGTCGCTCTGCAAGGCATGCAGTAGTAGAGTATGGGAGACAAGCTGCCCTCACTCTCCGCCCATATTAGGCATACAGTAGTAGAGTATGGTAGACAAGCTGCTGTCACTATCCGCCCATATTTTTCATTGGCTTCTGTCTTTGTCCTTCGTAAATTTTGTCTTCCGATTGATTATGAGGCTTATTAGTCCCGCCTTATTATGGCCATGTCGTCATTTGTACCCTCCCATGGCTATTGGCCCCTTTACTTCGAGTGTTACACTGTAGGATAAGTGTTATTTAGAGCACTATTTTTCCCCCTCCCCCGCCCGCACTCCCATTGTCCTTGCCTTCTCCCCCCTCCCCCACCCGCACTCCCGCTGTCCGTGCCTTCTTGCCCCCTGCCCCCCGCGCCCACCCTCCGCCCTTACTCCGGTTTGCAGTGCAATAGGTCTAACGTAAATGCGAGTCCTATTGCATTGCAAATGCTTGTTTTATGTACGGGAACTGTCGAATTTCAAACATTCACTTGACAAACATTGTCATCTTTAAAAACTCCCAAGAGATTTAGCAGCAGAAAGGTGATGACTTGTGCCTGTGACAACATTGGCACGAGGACCACCTCGGCTGAGATGAAAGAAATAAAAGCACATAAAAATAAACAATAATAATTTTGAACACATGAGCGCGTCCATTTTCTAAACCGAGTCAGTTGAGAGGGTTGGCCGAGCCACCTGCCGATTTTGGACATGTATAATGGTCGAATAGTTTTTAAAATATTTTCATTTCAAATAAGCGATATCCCGCTAACCTTATAAAGTATATTCAGAAAAAAAATACAAGTTTAAGCATTAGTGCTTCGGTTGTGGATTCTGAATAAATAGTCCGTTTAATAAATGAACAAATCAGGGTGCTTTATAAGTTTCATATTTATGAAAATATACCGTTTTGGGGGTTCTCGTCTGGTGATCTACTCTGTGCGGCTTTGTGCTGTGAACATAATATTGCAGTGTCAACCTGTGTATGTTTGGCCTGAGAAGTCACTTTTTTAGAGAATTTCAGCAGCAAGCTTCTGCTGCTATTCGCACAGTCCAGCGCCTAGATCAGCACTTATAATTTTCAGAAAATGTTTTGAAAAGAAAAGGTGAGCTGTGTAAACGGGGGCATTGTAGCGCATGCAACTGTTGCTGCCTTAATTGGACATGGACAGTTTGTGTATTGATTGGGTGTGAAGTGGCACAAGAGAATCCCACAGCCTAGATAAACCAGCCCTGGGGGGGCCTGGGGCCCCGTGAATCACACACTTCTCGTCGGGCCTGGAGCGCGTGCTTCCTGCTGGCACTTGGAGAGTTGGCAGCTACAGGTCGTTGCACGGCTCAGCACACAGCACAGTTCTCTCAGGCCGCCACCCTATTGGGGCAGCGGCGACACAGCAGTTCACCTCAAACGATGGACCTGGACTGTGGACATTTCCCCATGTGTTTCTGCCAGTATCTAGGGCCACCATAGAGCTGCTGGCATACAATGTGCACAGTAGACTTTCAGCAGCCTCTTCCACGATGCTGTGTATGTATCATTTATTAAAATCTCCAGGTTTTACAGTTGTTTTGTCGACAATATTACCAGATTAAATTCACGGATGGATGGTCTCTATTGAAGCAGACAGGCTAGACTTACATTTTACACTGACTGGCATATCCGGCTTTTGTTCCATTGGTTGGGATGTTGTTCTGTCTCATTCAATAAACACAAACTTGTAAACCCCCTAATAACAGTACGCCGCCACAGGCTTCTGTGGAAGTTGGAGTATTTAAGCGGATTCTTTTAGGTGTAAACGCTGCTGTCGGACTTTACTCCGTGTCTTGAAATGTTAATAAAAATAGCATTGGCAAAGCCATTGGGTCTAGCCATGGCAATGTCTACATTTTTTTCATAATTTTGAATTTTTTGTTGTTGTTGCTAAGCTGTGCATTAGGTGATACAAGTTTAAAAATAATAATACGTAAAAATGACGCCATCTAAAGGCGACCTGTATATTTTTACAAAGGAAAAAAAGTAAACATGGACCCATCACAAAAATAAATTAAAATGAACATGAAATAAAAACACGAATGAAAGCAAAAATTGTTCCACCAACTTTAGCACTAAACATAACTACATTTTAGGCAGATCACTACAAGTAAACTACTGCAGATGTGCACAAGCAGAATGCGTCACTCACAGTGAAGAGAGCCAATGACTGAAGTAGGCAGACCCATTCGTCCATGAGGTATGCTTTGGTGAGCTGAGGCAAAACGTAAATGACACCTGAACAGTCCCGTGGATGAAGAGAGCCAACAGAAATCTGTGTGTGCGTGTATTTGGGTGTCAGGAGAGAAGAGCGTAAAAATCTATTTCTAGACTAGACCTAAAAAAAATGGCAGGGATTCTAACCTGTGACCTGCAGCCAGCATGCAGTCATTTAACCTACTGGGCGATCCTTCTAATCTGTGAAGGTGATATTTAATGCCCTTCAAGTTTTAATAGTTCAGTTTGTTCTGCTCTAGCTTGAGACTGTATTACAGTATGTCTATTTATTATTTATTTACCCTGTTGTTGATTGTGACCAGACTGACTCGGGCACAGAGGGGCTTTCGCTGTGTATGTTTACAATACTTGTATTTTGCATTGAGTCAATGTGCCAAGATGGATTTTAAAAAGCGTTGAATCTTATTTCTGGATATTCCGTATCTGGATCGCATAACCTCACAAAGGAGTAAATAAACACATTCTCGCGCCTGGTTTGACTTTACTGAAATCTTCCTGTACCTTGCAGGAGCTGTAGTGAAAGGTGTATTGCACGTTCCCCATCATTAAGCAGGGGTCTTAACATATATATGAAATAGGATGCTTTCATGACATATTTGCCTTTTCAGAGAAGGGGTGGGTTAGAGGGATACATTTTAGGCCCCATGGTACCAGCACGGAACTGGAAACGGAAGTGAACGTTGACGGCGTCGCTGTGAACTAGGCCCGGTGTGCATTCCTAACCGGGAGGTGTTTGCACAGGGCTGGCTGTGCGGGGAGCGGTGGCTGTAATCTGAAGCTGGAGTCTGTTTTCAAGGGAGGTGACTAGCAGGTTTTGCATAACCTTACTGTCAACGGCTTTTTGGTGTTTACTTTTCTTTGACCGAAGGAACAAGCATTGGCATAGCCAATAGGTCTCGCCTTTGGGACCTTATAAGTGGTTAGCCAGAGGTTTTGGCTTGGCCTTTGTTTTTAAGCTATGTTGTAGAGCAGAGTGGCTGCTGTTCAGCATGATGAAAAGTTATAATAAAAAAGACTGGCCACATTATTTTGTAGGAACATACATGCATTACCATGTGAAATGACGCAGGGGCCTTTTTTTACTTTTGTGATCCAAAAAGGAATGCAATAGCTCTCGCATTTCCTTGAGTTAGAGCTATTGGCGTTGTAAATGATGATGCCTTTTACCCATGTTTTGTAGAGTGTATGTCTGTGGTGTTTGGTGGAATTATATAAGTTGGATTGGAATTGTTAGCTGTGGAATTGTGTGGTGTGGAGTGGATTTGTGTAGTGGAATTATGTAGCATGGTATACAGTTGAAATATGTGGATAGTAATTATGTGGTATTGTGCGTAGTGAAATTATGTGGAGTGGGTGTGATTTAAAAAAAAAATTTTTTACGGAGTTTTATATAGCGCAAACTTGACCCGAAGGTATCGGGTATCAGAGCGCTTTACATAGCACCAGTTGCATTACATGAGGACACATTCATTTTTGTAAGGCACGGGGAGATTAAGTGATTTGCCCAGAATCACAGGATGTTCAGCGTCATTGCCAAGACTCGAACCCAGTTCCCCAGATTCGAGGTCGACCGCCATAGCCGATAGGCCAACTCGTGATGGCGTGTAATTATGTGGAACGGTATTTTGGGGTGTGGAATGGTATGTTGTGGAGTTTATTCATGTAGTGTGCGGTTGAATTTTGTAGCATGATGTGGAACTATGTGGTTTGGATTGGATGTATGTGGTGTTATGTAATTGTGTTGTTGAGTTGAATTATGCGGTTTGTTGGTGAATTATGTAGTGTGGAATGGATATGTGTGGAGTTGAATTGTGTGGCGTGGAACTGTGTGATGTCGAGTGAAAAAGCGATGTGATAGAGAGATAAGGGAAGGAAGGGAAGAAAGGGGGAAGGAATTAAGGGAAGGGAGGAAAGATGAGAGGATGTGAGAGAGGAAGGGAGGGAGGGAAGGACGGAATGAGGGAGAGAAAGCAAGAAGAAAAAAAGAAAGGACTTAGTCAAAGGCGGAATTGCAAGATATAAGTGACTGGAATAAGTGAAGTTGAAATAAGGGTTGAGGAAATAAGGCTGGGTATTGGATTAAGGAGGGAAAAGAGGGATTAAGATGGGCAAGAAGGTGGAAAGGAGGGAATGAAGAAAGATAAGGGAGGGAGAGAGGAAGATAGGCAGAAAGGACAGTGGAAGTAAATAGGAAGGAAGGGTTTGAGGGAAGGAGGAATCGAGGAAGGGGGAAGAGATTGTTTAAGTTGTGAAGAGTGGGAAAAAGAGGAAGGGTTAGGAACGAAGGAAGGTAAGGAAGGAAGGAAGGAAGTATGGGGGATTAAGGAGGCCAATAAGGAAGGGAGGAATTAGGGAATAAGAAGGAGAGTGAGAAACTCTGAAATTAGCTCTAGGATAAGCAGTCAATTAGTCAGTGCTGGAGTGCAGTGGTTGGAAATGCAGCCATGTATTTTTGATAAAAGAAAATGGCATATATCAGTTGATGTGTTGCTCAGCCTGTTACTGCTCATCTATGCCTATTGTTGCTCTGTATTGTCATTCTGTTAGAAATGGTAGCATGACCAAAACACATGGTTGTAATACCATGAACATTGATACCGAAAAATAACCTCCAAAAAATATAGTGAAGAGTTTATATGTTTCAGTGATGCAGGAGCTCCTTTGATGCATTTGTGAACAAACTGCATACTCTTTTCTATTCATTTGCGACATAACTGCCTAAGCGCTAGGAGATTCTCTCCATAGAGACTATGTTAAGTGCTTGTTCTGTTGTGGTGGCACATTTAGGTTCGGCTTGGTTGTGCTATCTACCTAATATGAGGCCTAGCAAAGACTTCTCATATATCTCTCTCTCTCTCACACACCACGCTAAACGACAAATGAACAAAAACACTGGGGATCAGATACCCATTCAGTACATTTTACCCAGCCATCTACAGGTACGACCTCTGGTACAAAACGAGGGACAGGGTAAATTAGTTTCAAAGCTTATGCTTGTAATATTTAACCAAATTTATTAACAAACAGTCTACAAGACATGTTTTACCAACACACAGTACTTAATAGTAAAACAGACTGTACATATCAGAATGGATGATACAAAACAGCTGAGAAACATAGAAGCTCTGGCGAAGCTACAGCTAAATCATTTTAACAACAGGATGGAAGGAGGGACAAACACAAGGGATCTGGTTTCAGTTGAGAAACACTTTGAGGTGTTATGTTTCATATAGATGCCCTAATATAGGCATGGTTTGAGATGCCCTAATATAGGCATAATCTTTCACCTACATTAGTTCCCTATTCTCCACAATAAACGGGCGCTGAGGGCTGAACCTTATCTAGACTGTGGTTTGGGTACAGAAGGAGGGTTTTCCCGAACAATGGCCTCCTAAAGCATCTTCAATGTGCTCATCCAGTATGATTAAATATTCATAAGAGTTCTAGGAAACCAGGCAGGGGCTAGGATCCACCTGCATAAACATCTACGTAACCGGTTCATCCCATACGTCATCTTCATACCCAACAATGGCTAACACAAGACACAAGGGACAAAGGGACTCTATACTTTTCTGTATAAATACAGCACCTCTTCCTTTCAGTAGTTAGAGGGAACCGAGACTTCCAGGCCGACACACTGACCAGAGACGCTGAGGCTCCTGCATGCAGTCGCTCCAGCTGACAGTGGTCTAATCATCCCTTGCGGGGTGTCCAACTCGAGACCAGGACGAGGTCCCACACTCCCATTATTCAGGTAATGGGGTTTGACTAAATCCTAGCGGGATTCTTGGCTTCTTTCGCACCTACTCACATGCTAGGTACACTTAGGTATATCTAGACAGGCATCGTAGGAGTATGCGCTTTATTTTATAAATGCATTTTATATTCATGTATATGTTCATGACTATTGCAAAATGGTAGAACTGTACTATTCCTATTTATTCACTGTACTGCTGATCATATATCTCTGCTACTGTTTAACAGTTGTCGCAGCACATATATTTTATACTAGAAGAACAACTGTGCAATAAATTCTTATTGTAAACACGCTCGACTGTTTCTTCTGTGTAACTCTCTAAGACCAAATGAGCAAGCACGTGTGACTGGGGCGAAAAGTAGTAGATTGTTTCCACGAGTCTGAGGAATCAGGGTTGACGTGTTCTGAGGTTGCCAAAAACTAATCTCTCTGATAAAAAGGAGATTCTAGTGGCACTGTGAGCTAGCTAATGCAAACAAGGCTAACATACACGGTGGGGGTGCTCAGAATCAGTCTGTCACCAGGCCCACAGTGTATGTTATCCAAAAGCGCAGGTCCTGCAGGGGTACTATAGGAACTACACTACATGGCGCCACCAACGTTGGTTTGGTACTTATTTAACAGTAGAATCTGAGTAGTTCAGTCGTGCTTATTCTCAGAGACCCCTACTCACAAAAACCAGAGACGTCTGGAGTGGGTGGGCACAAACTGCGCCACAGCTAAGTAGGCGAGATATCCTATTTATTGGCTGTTGGTTAATCAAGCTTGAAGGACATTTTTCCCAAAATTGTGCAAAACACCTTATCTTAATTTCCTTGGACAGTTCTTCCGTGTTCTTAACACAATGACTACCGAAAACGGAGAATTAGACCCGCTGGCACAAATCGGTCAGTCAGATGAGGATGATGCCAATGCAATACAGATTGCACCCAATGTAAGACACACACTCACAGTTAAACTCCTCAAAAATGGTGTACCAGCCAGAGGAGGTGTAGTAATATTCGTGATAGAGGCACACAAAGATTTCCAAACAGAGGTGTTCTATTCATGGTTTACATTCCCAGCAGCAAATGCTATAACAAGAACTTTTCATTATTATTTACATGAAGAAGTCCCAGCGTTCTACACTCCGTTTGAGGAGATTGAAATTCCGCTCACCTACCAGGAACATAATTTCTGGTTTAATGGCGCCCTACCCCACTCAAGAAGAAGAGCAAGACTCAATCCATTAGGAAGACCAGGAGCAACATGGCCGATATTAGCGACCTATGCACCACATCCTGACATTGACGCAATGCCAAATGATGAATTGCTTATTCAACACAAAGAGTTAATAAAACTTTACAGAAACATGACACAATTCGTCATGAGGACACTTGCGGTCCAACCAACAGTAATTACACCAAATACAGCTCTTACACAGAGCACAGCTACTAAAATTACTCCACAAACATTACACGCGGTAATGGGTAAAATGCCCACAAAACGTGAACAAATTCCTTTCTGGGTAGCTCAGAAAATAACCCAGTTAGAAGCAGTATTCCCAAATACCACACCATTTGAAAAACACAGAATGTTAACAATCTGCTTGCCCATGGGGATTACACCACAGTTAGAGGATTGTACCTCTTGGGGTACAGTCTTTGCTGCCATATATACCAGAAATCATGGTATTCCTTCATCAGCAGTGATACCAGATGTATTAAGACAAATACAAAATGAGTACGGAGCAGAGCCTGCTCTGAACCTAGGGATGAAGTTAATAACTACGACCAGGTATCAGCCATAATACTAGCTAACATTAAAGGGGAAGCAGCACCAGTGGCAATCCGCCAACGCCTACGGGAGTTCTCTCCATTAGAACAGGAGACTGAACTACCCAAAATAATTGAAACTGCGTATGCGGAGTTAGGCAGGGATAGTTTGGGGGGAAAAGCTGTAAAACCTCAACTAATAGGCAGTCCCGAAAAGGACACTTCTAAGCAGACACCGACTTCTTCTAAAAAGAAGTGGGATAATAAAAAACAACAAAAGTTTAAAGACAACAGATCTCAGTCCCGAGGTAGGTCTCCTCCACAGGAGCCCTCTGAAAAGAGGTACAACCTTAGGAATAGGGATAATATTAGGAAACTCAACAGGTATCAGGATACTGATACACGTTCCTCTCGTTCCTTTCAGGACTCGAAGAAAAACTCAGGGAGAGAAGGACGGTCAGAACACAGAGAGGAGCGCACACAGTCCAGAGCGAAGCAGCACGCTCAAGACTTTACTTCCAAAAAAGAAGATAAGCCAAAATCAAAACCTCAATTTAAGAAAAAGAAAGTTGCTGGTCTGAAAATCAGACATGCCCAGAATTCTGAGGACACAACTTCTGAACGGGGAATGGGCTCTGACGATGCTAGACAGTGCAGCAGAAGTAACAATAGCTCGCCAGAACCTGAAGGAATTTCTGGTGACAGCGGACTTGAATGATTACATCACGGTGGAAACACCAGATAAAAGGGTGAGTGTCCCACATAAGTTATATGAAATAACACTCCGGATGGAGGGGGACAAGCCCAGGAAAGTAAAAGGTCTCTTTTGGAAGAACTTATCATCTGGATATGATATCCTGTTAGCCGAACAAGATTGGCCGCCAGCATTCTTAATGGAGTGCCCCAGGGGAGAAAGCATAATTTTTCCTGCATTTTCTGACCATGTTCCCGTTCACCTTAAACATACATATGCACGGGAGTGGGCAGTAGCCCAAGCTCCAGCATTGTACAAAAATCATGCTGGGTGGGATGAGGACTCAACCTACCACGTGATCCCGTTAAAAGTTTCACCTAATGCTCAGAGGCAATACCCAATAAAGCAAGAAGCTAAAAAACAGGTCAGGGAGATCTTAGATCAACTTGAATACCAGGGGGTCATTGAAACATGTACCTCTCCAATGAACAATCCTTTGTTTCCCGTCTCTAAACCCGACAATACATATCGTCTAGTTTTAGATTACAGACATTTAAACTCATGCACAAAGACATTTGCTGTCCAAAATGCACATAGTGCCGCATTAATGAATAACATTGTGCGGAAAAAATACAAAACAACACTTGATATCTCAAATGGATTTTTTTGCCAAAATATAGCGCCTGAAAGCAGGTATCTGACCGGATTCTCAGCGTTGGGGTCCCAGCGACAATTTTGTCGACTTCCCCCAAGGGTATAAGAACAGCCCCGGGGTATTTTCAGCAAGGGTAACAGAGTTACTTCAAAGATTTGATGAAGAAGCGTTGTACTATGTGAATGATATTTATCTAACGGACGACGACTTGGAGAGGCACTTGACCAGGGTAAGCACCATTATTATGGGATTTGCCACTGAGGGCTACAAATTTAACTTTAAAAAATCAAAAATAGCCCACCTCAATGTCCTATTTTTGGGATATGAGCTGTCAAGTGAAGGGAAAAGTCTGGCAGCTAACTTTTTAGAAAAGTGTGCGCTGCTCCAGCCTCCAAAATCATTAAAAAATTTACAATCAATACTGGGATTCCTAAATTTCGGCAGAACATACATTTTAGATTATGCACAAAGGGTAAAACCTTTCTACGATCTAATAAAACCTGACTTTTCAGCCAAAAATTGGACACAAGAACATACTAATATTCTTCGTTCACTCAAGGAAGACATGATAGCTTCCAAACACTTGCAAACACGCGTAATCGTATGCCACTTGGTGATCCGTATAATTGCGGGTCAATGCGGGTACACTTACTTAACCTTCAATGAATGAGAAACAGTACCAATCACATACAAATCACACCTGTACACAAATGCAGAAATGCGTTTCACTTCAACAGAAAAAATCCTGACAGCTGTTCAGACCGCTGTAGC
Organism: Calotriton arnoldi; assembly: GCA_963921515.1. Lineage (NCBI taxonomy): Eukaryota > Metazoa > Chordata > Amphibia > Caudata > Salamandridae > Calotriton > Calotriton arnoldi. The sequence continues at coordinate 720,523 of CAWUFW010009063.1, read as the reverse complement.
AAGAGAAAGAACACTGGCACAGGGAAAACGCATTATTGTCGTAACCCCGGTACCGGCCTTAGAGGCTGTTACAAAGGCTAGCATTCCTAATGCTAAAGCCTTACATCCGAGATGGATACAATGGGCTAATTTTCTTACTGCAACGGACGTTGAATACAGATTTGATCCAAGTTTAAAAACACAAGCATTCCTGCAATACGAACAAGAATATCCTCTACCAAATGAAATCTTGCCTCTCGATCAGTATGAATATATTATTTATACTGAAGGATCTGCTCAACCGGCCATAGGAAGTAAGCAGCAATACAGTGCAGCGTGTGCTATCATTAAAGGTCGCATGCAGGATGGAAAGTTCCATCCGAGTTGCACAAAAACACAATCTCTAGGAGACTGCACGGCACAGTAGGCAGAACTAAAAGCACTGATACTGGCACTTGTAAATATGGATCACAAATTCCCCACACTAATTGTGTGTGATTCCTTTTACTGTGTACAGTCGTACAATGAGTACTTACATCATTGGGAACTAAACGGGTTTAAAGATGCAAAAGGTGGCACAATTAAGCATAAAATGCTATGGGAACAGGTAGCAGAGTTGAAAAACAAGCTACCACGGACTCACGTGATCCATACACTGAGTCATCAACGTGATGGCGTTCACGTTGAAGGGAATTCATTGGCTGATGAAGCCGCAAAGGGGGCTGTTCACACGGCTTCCGTAGCTGCACTCACTCGTTCAAAAACGAGAATAGACAGTGATATTATGGTAGCTGTCATCGCTTCACGCAAAGGCAGCACAGCAGTACCTAAAAAGTTTCCATTCAAATACTCCTACAAGTTAGATGCACAAAACATTCCATATGCTCAGATTCCTGGAGTGGGGGATAGGGTAATACCAAATATGGATCGTAGGCAAGGTTTAATACTAGCAGCACACGTGGGTTTGGGCTCTGCGCGCACACGCGTTACAGCGACTATTTCTTTACTGAAACAGCGCTATTGGTGGCCAGGGTTAACTAAGCAAACTAAAGACTATGTCTTGAATTGCGACATCTGCCAGCAGATGAAAGGCTCCACGGTAGCAAAACCCGTGCAGACGCCATTATTAAAATCAGACAAACCTCTCGCATGTGTGTACTTGGACCACTGCGGCCCCTTACAAACGGACGGGGCTTACAAATATCTCATGGTTGTAGTGGATTCCTGCTCGAGATTCCTATGGGTATGGCCTCAGCGTTTGGCTGACGCTCGAACTGTTACCAAAGATTTGCGAGTCTTTATCGGCACATACGCTGTTAGCACGTTACATTCTGACCGAGGCCCTGCGTTTAGCTCTCGGGCTTACAAAGAGGCCATGGAAGGAATGGGCGTAGCATTGTGGTACTCCTCTCCGTACCATCCCGAGGGAAATTCGGTTGTGGAGAGGAAAAACCGGGACTTAAAGCAATCTTTAACAGCTAGGGTATTAGGCAAGGGCGGTAGTTGGGTCAAACACCTTTATGGGGTACAGCGGGCGTTAAACAACCAGCCAAGAAACTCTCTAGGAGGTGTCACTCCATATGAAGTCCTCTTTGGGACACAAATGTGGGTACCTGATCTTGATTGTGAAGGCGCAGTGGCGGATGAAAAACCATTTGATATCCATGATCGTTTGGCTGTTTTACAGGATCTAAATGAATCCAGTACAAATCAAAGCAATGTCCGACTAAAGCAGACCACCACTGGGGAAGTCAAGGCAGACACGGCAACACCTGTCTGGATCCCAAAAGTCGGCGATCTGGTCGGAGAGAAAATTGTGGACAAAAAGGAATTTGGACCTTCATACAGAACACCTGTACCAGTCCTTGCAGTACAAGGAACAAGAATTGTGCTTTTGCCACCTCTTTCCGGGAAAAAGGAGAAAAGATTTGTCTCAATCGACTTAATCAAACCACACTATGTGGCCGATAATAAGCAGTAGGCCTTGTGGTCTCCACAGTAGCAGACGCCCTCCTCTCGCTACAATCCAAGAAGTTCAAACAAAAGACTCATCACGTTTGAAGAGCCACCTGTAAGGAATGAAGGACTAAGCAACAATGCTATGGAACTTGTTCCACTTGAACCAAACATTCAAATAAAAAATGAACATCAGATTAATTCACAAGTTGCAATTAGACCTAATACAGAAGTCTACGTCAACATGCCTCGTCAAGAGCAAAATAACATTTCAACTAATCCCGATGCAATTCCAACAATTGATCGAACTGCTTCTGGCTATTTCATGAACTTTGATATGTTTTCTCTGGATCCAAGCAAGCCGGAAACAACGCCAGCCAAAACACCATTCAAGCAACAAATAAAGAACTTTCTTCTCTTTCTAAAAAAGACATACCTGGTATCGCCTTGGATTGAACTCTGGGTAATTTCTGGGATATTGTTTTTTCTTTTCTGGCTTGGCTTAGTACTAACTTTTAGTATGCTTATTAATGAACGCTATCTTCAACAAAGTTCCACAGCCCAAAAGGTCAACATACTACTGAAGCCACATCCATCATCACATCGTGAGCAAAGAGACTTGTCATCAGTGAACATTACAGCAGTTCCTATACCGGATGGTATAGTATGGAACAAGGTTGATTTTAACATAATCGGTCCGACCGAGCTTTTAAAAATTAATCATGTATTTAAAATTTAATTAAGTGATATCATTACCTCAAGTACATTTTCTGATGATTGGGACTCTGAAACAATTAACAACATGTTGTCTGATTTAGAGAAAACTGCTGCATTTTCTAATAATGAAATGTTAGAAGGTTCTTCAGATTATGACACATTGTACTGTTACCAACATTATGGTCATCATTTCCTGCACAAATCCATTTCACCTAGGAAAGGTTTTGAGTACCATCAGTGGGAACATTGCCCAACATCACCAAAAAGTAGTTCACAAACGTTTGCACAGAAATTTTCATACTTTTCAGGGTTTAACACCACAGATCCAGCCTCATTTTACTACAAGGTTGCACCAACATCAGCACTGAAAATTATGTTGACAAACACTAAACAGATTTACTCTGCTTCCTTTTTGGCCCAATTGTCTGAACAGGGTTTCGACCTATGGAAAGACGAAATTGACTTAGAATCAGTTTGGGGTTCAAGGGACTGGCAAGCCCAGGGTACAAAGGCACTATTTAGAGCATGCCTCATTCCACAGCAGATGATCTTTTTAAATGATACTGTGCAACAGACATCCTGTCTTGGACTAGCCAAGAGCAAGGACCTGAACACCCCTAGGTTTCCAACACCGACATATGGGGGGTGGCAGAATTCAACTACAAAAGAAGGGGCAACAGTGGATGACATATTAAAGTACAATAGAACAGACCCAAATTGGAAACAGTGGGTGGTTTGGCCCTTAGACACAAATAGCTGTCATAAGCGATTCCTGAACATCACCGAGGGACTCAGTATCCATAGGCCAGACCCACGTTAAATACAGAGAGAACATCCAGGGGTAGTGACATCCTATAGTGTTGGGAAGTTGTGCCTCGGTTGGCTAGAAACCTCAACACTTGCAGAAGTGAAAACACTTATCTTTATTGTCACTTGACATGGATCTTAGGGACTTTTTACTAGGACCCAGGAAAACACGTCAAAAACGTTTCATATATGAAGGCATTTATGCTGCCTATAATGAAAACTGGAAGATTTCCCAACAAGAGGCCGCAGAGAGAATACGGGAAATAGACCGTATAAACTTAGAAAAAGCTTTAGCTGTGGTAGATAATGGGTTAATAACTTTGACCTCCAGGATATATTCATTGGGCAACATTGTATCTTCTGCTATCGACATACTGGAACAAGATTTAGCCATATTACAACACGGCCAATCTCAGTTACGTTCTATTATGTTATTAAGCTGGACACTGCAATCTTTGCGTGCAGGCTTTGCGCCTTGGCGTTTTATAAAAAGTACGTCTCTGTTTTCTGAATACAATCTAACAGATACACAGATAGAAATGGCACAAAGGGGAGCTAAATATACAATGCTGCGTATTGAAAAACTGGACAGGCTACCATTCACAGTGGCGGAATCACCATCAACAGAATGGCTAATCCACGGCCATATCACTCTCCCGGTCACGAGCTTTCAGTTTCATTATTGCCTTGAGCAAAGGCAGGCAGGCAGATATGAAAAATTGGGTAAAGAATACATTAAGAAATCCTGGGATTTACCATATAGATTTCGATGCCGGAGTGGGGATCGAGAAGTGTTTCTAAGTGGTACAAACTGCAAGAACGCTTTAAGCGGTTCCCTCATGTGCCAAGATATTGTTTTGCACGGAGCATGTAATGGTTCAATAGCGAATCTGTCTTGCCACATGAAAGGAACTCCAGCTGAAGTGATCACACCAGTTTTCGAGTTGCTGTCGAATGGGAGTTACTTGATGCTGAATGATCAAGGTTGCTGTGGCATGCTTCCGGGCATCGCCTATCTGGTCAACGTGAACGCCAGGGTTACTTGCTGTATGCAAGTATTGTTTCCCCCAACAAATACAGTCAGGGAGGCGCCTTTGTGGCCTTCGCTAAACATTTCTTTTATAAAATTTGACACTTTGAACAGACTGAAAGCCATGCTTTTACAGCAAACCGTACCCTTAACCTCCGCTCGAGAGACCTTTGATCATCAAGTTGCAAGGACCTCGACCGAGATACAGGCACTTATTCGTACAAACTGCCCCTTTCATTTCGTAGAAATGGTGGGTCGTATCTTTAACATGTCTGATATGAGTGGTATTGTACACCTATTTAAGACCATAGGGTCAGGATTTCTAAGCACCTTCCAAAACAGTCCTCGGAGTTATCCCAAATTTTATACACTCCGTATTTGGAAGCATCTTTGGAGGTTTACCTCTGATACTGCTTTTAATAGCTGGAATCCTGATTGTCATTTACCTAATACGCAATGGATGGCCCAATCACGAACGAAATGGCGAAAGCACTTCTGGAGCGTAGATACCGTGAGCGCATGGTACAACATCTTGGCACACCTCGCCTAAGAGAACTGAGTGCTTCTTGGTTCTTATCGTTTAGACCAGTCTGGATGGATTGCATCTTACCTGTTCTTCGATGCCTGTTCTGCGGTGAAGAATGCGTGTTGGACATCTGTCTGACACTCGAGTCGGAGACGCCTGCGGACTTGAACACGAGGCTGGAACCGCTGAGGTCCCACGCTCGGCTGTGTCCCCAGCGTATTCCTATCCTGACGAATGCATTCCTTGAAAACCCGCAGGTGCCTTTTGCTACAACTGGGGTGAGTATCGGCTCAGCCACCACTAGCGCTGACACCAGTACAAGCGCTACAACGAGCACTACGAGCACTGAGGTATCAACTACAGCACCGGCTGCCGATATGCCAACTATGGGCAGTACTGAATATCAACTGTGCTCCATCGACGTACTGTGTGAAATATTACAATTTCCGTCCCCTACAGCAAGTGATTGTGATGTTGCGATTCGCAGCCAGGACACTTAATCTACAATTGGCTCATTGTGTGCTGGGAAAGAATTCGGATTTTCCCTTTTCATTTCGACTCTGATTAAAATTGGAATATTTCCTACTAAATTGACACTATCGCTAGAGAAAACATGGCCTTCTAAAAACGCTTGTAAGAGTTTTAAATTCTATAAATGAACTTAGCTAGACCTTTAGCTTGAGTACAACTTCAAAACTGACTCTACACATTTTTCCCCTCTTAGAATTTTTTTAATATGCTTTTAAATTTTAAAAATGTTTTTATGTGGCTCAGTGACAATTATATGCGCTACCACCTAGTATGACTTAGTAGTTTGCTATCATTGTTTATTATTGTTGAGTATTAAGAGGCGTGGGTGTTATGTTTCCTATAGATGCCCTAATATAGGCATGGATTGAGATGCCCTAATATAGGCATAATCTTTCACCTACATTAGTTCCCTATTCTCCACAATAAACGGGCGCTGAGGGCTGAACCTTATCTAGACTGTGGTTTGGGTACAGAAGGAGGGTTTTCCCGAACAATGGCCTCCTATACCATCTTCAATGTGCTCATCCAGTATGATTAAATATTCATAAGAGTTCTAGGAAACCAGGCAGGGGCTAGGATACACCTGCATAAACATCTACGTAACCGGTTCATCCCATACGTCATCTTCATACCCAACAATGGCTAACACAAGACACAAGGGACAAAGGGACTCTATACCTTTCTGTATAAATACAGCACCTCTTGCTATCAGTAGTTAGAGGGAACCGAGACTTCCAGGCCGACACACTGACCAGAGACGCTGAGGCTCCTGCATGCAGTCGCTCCAGCTGACAGTGGTCTCAATCATCCCTTGCGGGGTGTCCAACTCGAGACCAGGACGAGGTCCCACACTCTCATTATTCAGGTAATGGGGTTTGACTAAATCCTAGCGGGATTCTTGGCTTCTTTTGCATCTACTCACATGCTAGGTACACTTAGGTACATCTAGACAGGCATCGTAGGAGTATGCGCTTTATTTTATAAATGCATTTTATATTCATGTATATGTTCATGACTATTGCAAAATGGTAGAACTGTACTATTCCTTTTTATTCACTGTACTGCTGATCATATATCTCTGCTACTGTTTAGCAGTTGTCGCAGCACATATATTTTATACTAGAAGAACAACTGTGCAATAGATTCTTATTGTAAACACGCTCGACTGTTTCTTCTGTGTAACTCTCTGAGACCAAATGAGCAAGCACGAGTGACTGAGCGAAAAGTAGTAGATTGTTTCCACGAGTCTGAGGAATCAGGGTTGTCGTGTTCTGAGGTTGCCAAAAACTAATCTCTCTGATAAAAAGGAGATTCTAGTGGCACTGTGAGCTAGCTAAGGCAAACAAGGCTAACATACGCGGTGGGGGTGCTCAGAATCAGTCTGTCACCAGGCCCACAGTGTATGTTATCCAAAAGCGCAGGTCCTGCAGGGGTACTATAGGAACTACACTACAGAGGGTAAAGAAAATTCCATTGTTTATATATGTTTTCAATGGTGTAATGGAGTAACACTGTCAAAAGAAAACGCAGACGATGGCTCGTGTAATTTATGACGGTGTTTGAGAAAGAAGCTTAAGTTGCATCTTACTATAGGACTCTACAGGTGTCGCCTGCAGCTGCACTGGCGCAGACTTGTAAGATTGTCATCTTCATGTCACTACTGTAATTACCCAGAGCGACGCTTCAGAGGGCGCTCAGTGGCGAGCGCCAACCAACTACACAAAGTGCAAATAATGAAATACATGCATAGTGACATTTTCAGTTCCAATGAAAAAAAAAGAGACTAGTGTCTTTCTTAAGAATACTTATCAACAGCGTATGCAAACAGAACAAAAGGAAAATGTCAAAAAAGCCAGTCACACATTCCCCCATTAAAGAAGAAACAACCACGGTGTAAAGGCACACAATATTTGACACCTCTGATCCATTAACACTATGCGACAACTGTAAACGAGCTTCGGTCTGCGTGGATCCCTGTGCTAACATGGGGAGGAGGGAATAAGCTGTACAGCATGTCTGCTTCAAATAAGTCACAACCAACTTGTTTGAAGCAAAATTACCGAGGGGAAGGGAGATCAAAGTGCTGGTTTCATCCGCAGCTCGGTATTCAATAGGAGTAGCGCTGAGTCTCCAGTATTTGCTCTTCACACAATTCTTGCACACCTGCTGTCATGTGGGAAGTTAGCAGGCATAACGTCCGGGAACGGGCTTACAAACTGGTTCTGCTAAGGGGGCACAGCAGTCCTATGAAGTTAAACATTATCCACATAGCAGTGGTGCATAATGTCGGTGGCTTGTATAGTATTCTGGCGGTCAAGTGACGGCCCGTGGGCCAAGGCGCCTAACTCACCAACTATTCGGGGATTTTATGTCTTGTCTTTCTAAAGAAAATCAGTAGACGCACACTTTCAACTAACAGATAGCTGCAGGAATGTGGCAAAAACTGCGTTTTTTATTTCCCAACAACACGGTACGCGTCGCATTTTCTGGTTGGTACTGCGTTTGAGGAAGAGAACTGTACGTGAAGAAACGAGCGGAAGCGCTTGATTCTTTCTTGTTTGACATTAAGCATTATTATGTGGTAAGCAGGGTCGGACTGGCACAGAGATGAACCTTTAGACCCCAGAGAAAGAGGCTCTCTCGCTTAGGACATCTGCCAGCTCTCTCACCAAGAAAGAGAAATATCTAACCCAGGGAGAGAAAACAAAAACAACGGACATGTAGGCGACCCCTCAAGAGCCGAACGTATGAAAGTACGTCTCAGCGCGCGTTGAAGCAAAGAGGAATAAAGTGGCTCGTGGCAATAGCATAAGAAGCAGGAGCAAAGTCATCACGTTCCTGTACTGGCACTCTCACCTTCCAAAAACAAGCACTGACCAGCAGCAGCGATGGAAGAAAGTAAACATTTAAAACAAGGCAGTGCGATTGTTTCGTCGGTCTCTCTGCAGAGCTTCAATGCCCAGAGGGGAGGAGGGGCCATGGCGCGCTGTGCAGGAGGAGGATGGACAACAACAAAAATCCCTAAGTGAAATCGCCTCAGCTGAAACAGGCACCCAAAGGCGGGACAGCTGAGAGTAATGGACCAATAGAAGGCCGGCATTGCAGATTGGCAGGAGAAAAAGCCAATGGCAATTGGTGAGTTTTCCAGAGCCCATAGAAGAGGATACAACAGGTCAAGGCTCGACCTAAAAATACAACCTATTAATGCCATTTATTAAAACAAGCATTTGCAATGCAATGGGGTCTCGCATTTGCGGAAGTTTGAGCTTTTGGCATTGTAAATGACAATGCCTTTTATTTATGTGTTGGTTTTTAAAACAGATAAATAAAAGGCATTGTCATTTACAATGCCAATAGCTTAAACTCTCGCAAATGCGAGACTTATTGCATTGCAAATGCTTGTTTTAATTTGGACATGTTTGCATGTGGCTGCGGGTTGAATTCAGGGGTAGTGCTGGCGCACATAAATAAAGCTACATGACAGGTCACATGTGGAAGTGCTCAGCGCATGACCTGTTCACGCTCGGAACTTGTATTTGTGGGCTCAAGGTTATATCGACGTCCATTAGATAAATGACAAGTTCACCTGTGGAAACATGAAAACAAGTAAATCCCGAAATAAATATAAAAATATACTTGTGCTACTCCCATAAAAAATTAAGAAATGACGCAGGCACTGACATGCATTAAAAGATTTTTTTACATTTTTGTCACAAAAGGGAAGCAGTGGTTCCTTATTCAGACAAGTCATATGCAGAGTATGGTAGGCAGTAAGGTCTATTACGGGAGCTGTCAGGTTATGAGAGCGGTATGCACGGTCTACATTTAGTGGAAATAGACAATATATAGCAAGGTTACGGCTCGCTTAATTGAATACGAGTTTGTTCAAACATATGCTTAGAATTATTTTTAATTTGGACACAAAACAGTGCGCATTGTTTGCATGTGGCTGCGGGTTGAATTCAGGGATAGTGCCTGAGCACATAAATAAAACTACATGACAGGTCACATGTGGAAGTGCTCAGCGCATGACCTGTTCACGCTCGGAACTTGTATTTGTGGGCTCAAGGTTATATCGACGTCCATTAGATAAATGACATGTTCACCTGTGCAAACATGAAAACAAGTAAATCCCGAAAAAAAATATAAAAATATACTTGTGGCTACTCCTATAAAAAATTAAGAGATGACGCAGGCACTGATATGCATTAAAAGATTTACATTTTTATCAGAAAAGGGAAGCAGGCAGAGTCTGATAGGTCATCAGAGTAAGCTTATTAGCCTAATTACGGGAGCTGTCCGTTTATGAGAGCGGTATGTGCGGTCTACATTTAGTGGAAATAAACAATATAGCAGGGTTGCATGGCACTTAATGGAATACTAGTTTGTTCAAACATATGCTTAGAAAAAATTAAAATTAAAATATATCCTGTGTACTATCTTTCTCAAATCATGTGCATATGCTGAATAGGCACGATTATCCAGCATGGTTAGTATGCGCTTAATGGGGTGTTCCACTGACTTAGTCAGGCATGAGGTTGGTTATGTGCAGGGTTGGCTTAGCAGTTAGCGTCAGCTGGGTGTCTTGATTGTGTTAACCGTCAGGAATAGAGAACGGTATGCACAGTCTGCATAAAATAATGGATAAGCATTGTAGCAAAGTTGTGGTGCCCTTGTCTGAGTAGGAATGATTGCCAATGTATGCCAGTTGAGATAATCTGTGCTTTCTCTTAACTAAAAATCAGTGGCACATAGCAGTGTCGGCACCAATTGTCTGCGTCGAATGTGCAGCCTGTAATGTTGTAGGACGTGCACTAGGACCGGCCCAGTAACTGTAGAAGGTGGGAGGAGAGCCGGGAGGCGGGAAGAGGAGGAGTCAGTAGAGTAGTACGAGGCAGGACAGGGTTGAAGGCAGACGTACAGTTAATAAAGCTACCATGAGACCATACCTCGAGTAAGTGTCGTCTGTGTCCGAGCCAAGACACTACAGCTGGCGACGAAGGTGGTCGTGGGCCCTGGTTGCAGTTGCCTAGTGCAGGAGTGTTCCGTCGAGTGCTCCGCTGTCTTGGAGCTGGTTTTACTGTACCGCGCTCCGGGAGCCCACCCCGGTAGCATGCTCCTCCTGCTGTGTCTGCCGCCCGTGTGGTGCTGTCCGGACGAGTGCTCCGCTGCATTGGAGCTGCTGTGCCGCGACCCGGGAGCCCCCCCAGGTCGCGTGATCATCCTGCTGTGCTTGCTGCATGTCACTGTAGACGCGACCCGGGAGCCCAACCCGGTCGCGCAGGATCCGGGCTGTGAAGTGCCATCCTTGCTGGTTGGTGCCTACAAATGTCCGTGGAAGGCGCGTGGATCCTTGCTCTGGACCGGTGGCTGTTTTCGCCTTCCCAGTAAGTTCCCGGTGCCTGCCCTACTCCCGCGCTGCAGATACTGGCCTGCGTTCTCGCGAGGAGCGAGATTTACTCGGCGGTCATTTTGGGGTCAGGCATCCCATCCAATCCCCTGCGAGAATTGTCCGGCAGCCATTTTGAGGTCAGGCAAGCGCCGAAAATCATATAAACCAGCAAATAAAAAAACTTAGATGCATGCCATTGACTGGTCAACGCAGTTCCATACCAAATAATACATGGACCACACACATTTGTCCTGCTGCAAGTAAATGAAGTTAATTGATGCCACTAGTGTTTAATTATACTAGTTCTGGTGGCTGCTGCACTCCTGGGTCCCTCGCAGCTGATCTTGCACGTTTCTTCAAGTGCTGACATCGTCTACGTTACTGACTCTGAGCCAGGTGTCAGGCGCTGTAAGGCTTTCTGGGGTCAGACACCATGGCTGGGTCCCCAACGTCGAGACAGCGTCATACCTCCGCTGGCGCCAGCACCGGGCATGAGTCCCCTACATCGACGTCCCAAAGAAATGGCCACAGACTTGCCATGCTCGGAGTTCCTTTCCTACGCCCGCCGGAACCCCTAGTTCTCACATCTGGGGGAGGAATGGGCCTTCGCTGGCAGGAATGGCTCGAGGATTTTGAGGACTTTATGAAAGGTTCACACGTAACTGATGAGGACCAGCGACTGATTGCACTACGCAATCTAATTGGGAAAGATGTTGGCCAGATTATAAAGGAACTTCCGGCTGATGCTGCTTCATCCTATACAGACGTGCGTGACGCTCTAAACAGAAAATTTCTTCACAAAAGGAACATTGATTATGAACGGTATACATTCAATCTGGCGTCTCAAGAAAAAGATGAGTCCATGGAAACTTTCCTCACGCGCCTTAGACGTTTAGCCCGTTACTGTGAGTTTGACTCATTCACGACGGAAGACGCTCTTCGCCTGCGAATCATAGAAGGATGTCAGACTGAGTCGCTACGCAGACGCCTGTTGAAGAAAGTTACTCCCTTGATGAGATTGAAGAAATGACGCGAGTACATGATCAGGCGGAAGAACACGCGAAGCGAATGGAAGCTGGAAGAAGTGAAAAACGAGAACAGACATTCCGGCTTCAATCTCGCAACACAGACAGGTCTTCCCCTGCAAAACAACGATCTTCGAGGTCCAAAGTTCATTCACACCGGACAAGTCGTCGTCGTCGTAGTCCCAGTCGCACTAACAAAAGACAGTTGCGCCAAGGAATTATCAACCTAGCGCATGAAGGGCACAGAGGTATTGTTGCCACGAAGAGAGCAATGTGTGAGCGGGTCTGGTTCCCTACGCTTGATCAGATGGTTGAACTCACACTGAAAGACTGCCCGCAGTGTCAGCTAGTAAGTCGAGAGGAACCACCTGCGCCCCTCCAAATGTCAGAACTGCCGGATGGCGTCTGGCAACACGTTGCAGTAGACTTCTTTGGCCCGATGCAATCTGGCAAGTACATCCTGGTCGTAATGGATGAATACTCACGCTTTCCGATTGCGCACCTCATATCATCAACGAAAGCTGCCACTACTATACCTGTGCTGGATGAAGTCTTCGCAGCATGGGGCATACCGAAGGTAGTGAAAACAGATAATGGCCCACCTTTCAATGGGCAAGACTTTGCCGCATTTGCTAATCACTTAAATTTCAGACACCGGAAGATCACTCCCTTATGGCCACAGGCCAATAGTATGGTAGAAAGATTTATGGCCACTCTAAAAAAAAAAACATCCAGCAAGCAGAACTTTCAAAGTGTGATGTTCAAGTGGCTTTAAATGAGGTGTTACGTGCATATCGAACCACACCACATAATACCACAGACAGATGTCCCGCGACCTTAATGTTGGGTCGAACAGTGCGCACAAGAATACCGGCCTGGGAAGACATACCTAGTGGTACTCATCAAGACTCTGCTCACGAAGAATTAGCAGCAACAGATAGACTGAAAAAGGAGAAAATGAAAGAATATGCAGATTGTCGGAGGAAAGCTGCACAGCCATCCATTCAGGAAGGGGATTGGGTACTGGTACGGCAAGACCAACAAAGAAAAACAGACTGTCGATATCATGCTTGCCCGCTGTTGGTGACAAAACAAAAAGGGACTATAATCACAGCCACATCAGAGGACAAGAGTATCACAAGAAATGTGGCGCACTTCCAGAAATGCACTCCCACTGTTAGAGAAGCGTTGGCTGCGCCTGACAGTGCATCGAACGGGGACGCAACTGAGATAGGAAGTGAGCATCGGTCCTCCACCTCTCCGGGTGAAGGGGAGCAGGCAACTCAGGAGGTGGCGCACCGGCTGCAGCGCCTTCATCGAAGACCCGTTCGCCTCATTGAAGAATTGTAACTATGTTGTTTCTTGTTGTCTCTCCAGACATGAACTGACACTTTGAAGTGTTTCAAGTTATTCAAGAAGGGGGAGATGTAATGTTGTAGGACGTGCACTAGGACCGGCCCAGTAACTGTAGAAGGTGGGAGGAGAGCCGGGAGGCGGGAAGAGGAGGAATCAGTAGAGTAGTACGGGGCAGGACAGGGTTGAAGGCAGACATACAGTTAATAAAGCTACCATGAGACCATACCTCGAGTAAGTGTAGTCTGTGTCCGAGCCACGACACTACACAGCCCGTGTATAGAGCTGAATGGGCAGAGGGATACAGGGGGCCTGCGCGGCTTTAAAATAAAGCAGTACAAAGCATAAATAAGTGTGGGCCTGAGAACTCTCTTACCTAACATGTTGAATCCCGGGAGCACTGCGTCCGATGAGATGGGCAACAAAAAGGAACAATGAGTGAAATCCGATTGCAGATTTAATCGTGGTAAGTGCGTGGCAGGGGAGCGAAAAAACAACTATAAAAAGCCATGCCAATAGGCAGAATGTAAGCCCACACAGTGATTTGAATGCTTTTAGAATGCCAACAAAAGGAACAATGAGTGAAATCCGATTGTAGCTTTAATTATGCTACCTCCGTGGCGGGGGAGCACAAAGACAACCATAAAAAGCCAAGCCAATAGTTGGAATGAAAGCCCATACAGTGATTTGAACGCATTGAGATGGCCAACAAAAAGACCAATGAGTGAAATCCGATGGGAGGGAAACAAGCACCCTAAGGCGGGACAAAGAACAAAAGATTATTCAATAGAAAGCAAAGCTTTGTAAAGGACAATGCAAGTAACCAATGAAAAGCCAATAGGTGGGATGAAAGCCCATACAGTGATTACGGCATGTCTTGCAGACAGCGCATTCGTGCTGCCTTAGCTCGGCTCGACCTAAAACCACAGTCAGATTCTCAGCATGACAGTCATCAAATGCTGAACAAACTTCACTCCCTGTGAGACTCAAAAATGCGTTAAACAAGGTATGGCTCAATGTACCTCTTACGTGGGACGTGCATGTAGAGCATTGAAAGAAGGCAGAATGAACACTGAATAGACACTCACAGGATCAACAATAAAGGGAGTTTGTTTCGCGCCCTGAGAAGTGCTCGAGTCATGTGCGCTTCCCTCAAATGTAGTTTCTCGCACGGGTAATGGGCTCAAGGCAGAATGAGAATGGGCACACAAGCATACTAGCAAGTGCTAGAGGAAATGAGCGCATGCCCACAACTGTTGGTTCCCGTGAGGGGAAGGAGGGCGCACTGAACACCAAACGCCAATTAACGAGGCCCAAAAAGTTTTCAGCCACTAAGGAAGCTAATGAAAAAAAAAATAGGCACAAACAGCACAGGACCTTCAGGAAAGCACAAATCCGTAGGCAGGAGAAAAATTCAAAACAAAGAGCTTATTGGAAACACTACATCTACATGCAGGAAAAGTGGAAAATAAAGCACTCACAAAATCGGCAGTTTAGAGCGCAAATAGATGCTTTGCATAAATAAGAGCAGGTTAAAAGTACTTTCCTTAGTAGGTCAAAGGTCCAAAGGTTGGCAGAGTTGAAGTCCTGCTATGTAGGCAGCTCCGTTTGTCCCCAAATTGTAGTAGGACCTCAAAGTAAATAATGTAGAGGATAAGATTGTGGTCCAAAAAGGATGTATTTAGTCAGGAAACATGACTTCAGCCTCCGTCTCACTAACTGTCCCCTCAAAGTACATCATCAATTTTCTCCTCCAGGACTATAGAGCATAGATCCCCATGACATAGGCATAAGCAAGATGCCACGGGGAATATCTTCTGTGACCGTTCAACATGATAACAGATTGTTTTTAAAAAATAATCTCTGACCATAGCAATTGGCATACACATCTGCAGGTCTCTGAGGTTCTCAACACGTTTTGGGGGCCCGTAAAGGCAGAGCTCTTTGCTTCTCATCTAACAACACAGCTACTCAGATTTTTCAATTGGAGGCCAGACCCAAAAGCCTTAGCAAGTGTTGCTTTTTCGAAAGATTGGTCATGCAGAGATCTCTACACTTTTACTCCTTTTTTAATGATATCCAGAACCATTGCTCAAATTCGCAAGCAGGCAGCCCATGTTGTTCTAATTTCGCTGCTGTGGAGGGCACAGCTGTGGTAGCCCTCACTTCTAGAGGAGCCAATAGCCTTCCTTGTCATGCTTCCATCATTTCTCCATCTTCTAGCAGGCCCGGGGGGAGGGGGGGAGGTCAACTTAATGATTTAATTCTGGAGAAAAATCTCAGTCTCATGGCATGGAACCTTACAGGAATTCCTGGAACATCCCAGGCATTTCACATTTGGATGCTGACCTCACTGAAGCCTCTTAGATAGGGGACCAGCCAAAGCTTGCAAACTGGCTGAAACCATCAGTCCTGCTGGTGTCTGGTGAGGAGCATCAATCCCATTTAATCAGATGTAATGCCTAGTCTCAATTTCCTAAATACACAAAAATAATGATTACCTCAGGGAAAGGAAAGAAGCTTAACCTTCTTAGGCTTATAGAAATGTGGGAAACCAAAAAGTAGTACGGTATGCAGACAGAATTTATTGTCTAGTCATAGTTGACTTACAGTGAATCAAATTGTATGTTAAATTAAAAGAATTAGGTGGCATGTAATGAACATATCGACTATTGATTGACATACTTGTTGTTTCTAAGCGATTTCCTGAATGAAGCACTTACTTTGGCACATTCCTTTGTAGGTTGCTACCTCTTTTGTCCTGATGATGACCAAGTATCAATTGTGCAACTTTGACAATATTGCTAGAAGACTGATATCAATGAATAATATGGACATTGTACTTTAAAATTTGAGTCAAACTGATTGAGTTGGATCTAATATCAGCACCCAGACCTTATATATTGAAAATAGCACCTGTGCACTTTAGTCACTATTCAGTGCACTGTCTATATTGGAGCACCTACCTCTTTTAATTTAACACAACATTTGGGGCTAGATGTACGACCCGTTTTTGCATGCGTGTTAGACTTGGCATCTTTTGGCGTGTTTCCCCTGACTTTTTGCTTTCTGACCTCCCGGTTTTGACTCTGTTTTTGCTGGTGTAATGATTCTGCGCACTTTCCTCACTGCGGTCCAGTGGGAAAGTGCAAGTGCTCCTGTATAAAATGTGTTATGGATTGGCGTTTCCATGATTGGCCTATTTGGTTTATGTGTCAGTCCCTTGTAAAGTGCACTGCGAGTGCCAGGGCCTATAGACCAAATACTGTTGGTGGGCTGCAGCACTGGATTGTGCCACCCACGCAAACAGCCCGTAAAGTGTAACTCAGGCCTGCCATCGCAGAGCCTGTGCGCAGCCTGGGGCTGCCATGTCGACTTGGCAAGTGCACACACTTGCAAGTCCCTAAACCTTCCCTTTGCTACATGTTAGTCACCCCTAAGGTAGGCCCAAGGTACCCCTGTGGGCAGGGTGCGTTGTATGCGAAAGGTAGGACATGCCCTGGTGTGTGTGGGATGTCCTGATAGTGAATTACAGCCTAGTTCGTTGTTCACTATTGCAAGGCTACCTGTTCCCCATAGGCCAGAACGGGCAGTTTTGATTATTACAGCTTATAATCCTAACTGACCCCGGGAACATGGTAGAAATTCGAGTTTAGTATGCCTGGACTCAAAATGATAAAATGCATCTTTTAGTGAAGTTGGTTTTAACATTCTGTGTTTGAAAATACCACTTTTAGAAAGTGGGTATTTTCTTGTCTAACCATCCAAGCCTGCCTCTGCGAGGTTGTGTATTCCTTGTCTGGAGTGTGAGTGACAGGGGCTGGGGGATGCCAGGAGACAGGGTGAGTCAGCACAGGGCTGAATAGCAAGATCTACATGTAGATGGGTGGGAGGGGTTGCACCTGGGCCCTGAATAGGACAGTGCCTTCCCTCCACAATGCTGGCTCCACCTCCTGTGGTGCGTCTGATGTCCCTGGCCTACTCACTGAAAGAAGGGACAGAGACTTGTCAACAAAGTGCTCCAGAACTGGTTTGGACTAGGCAAAGGCCTCTCTGCCTTCAGAGAACAAAGGAATTTGGGATATAAATATTGGGGCCCTGACCCCATGAATTTAGATCTCGCTGGAATCAAGGAACCTGCCAAGACGAAGAGCTGGAAGAGCTGCCAGGAGGAGTACTGCCCCTTTGCTGTGTTGTTGCTTTGTTGGGTTGGCCTGCAGCTGCTGCTTCTGCCTTGGGCAGTGAAAGGAAGGAACTTTCTACAAACTTGTGCTGAGTATCTCCAAGGGCCTGGAACCGAGCTGGCCTCCTGTTAAGAAGTCTCAGGGACTACAAAGACTTCACAAGCCTCTGGGTACCGCTTCTGGAACGCTGTTTCAGTTGCCACAGAGGAAGGGAACTGCAACCGACTCCGTCAACCGAATCCATCCCTGGCCGGTGACCTGTTTGCACCGCAGACCGCATCGCCCCGCTTCGCATCGCAACCCTGGTCTCACCGTGGGCGACGTCCGACGCCGCCAACATCGAGCCGCTGCTTGCACCGTGACCTGTGGGCACCGCAGTTTGCATCGCATCGCTTCACTGAACCAGCCGGACCCGACCGACGCGGTCGCTGCAACTGGCTCAAGAGTCGTGACCGCACCGCACTTGGGGCTCCGCTCGCACGTCTGCGACGCACCGCTCCGACTCGCAGCGCTGTCCGACGCCAGCTCCCGCACTCCGGCTTGGTCGCCTGCATCGCAACCTGTCAGCACCGCATCGAGCATCGTCTCGCCCTGCATCGCACGCTTTGGACTCACCGACTCCGTCTGCACGACGCTCATCGAGCCGCTGCCTGCACCGCATCGAGGGACACCGCACCTTGCATCGCTCCGTCTTGCACCGCAACCGCGACGAACGCCGACCGGCTCGTACACTCCGTACCAGCCCCAACGAGAAAAGGTACTGTGACCGAGTCTGTTCACGACTCTGCTGGCCCGTATCGACGCGGTCGGCTGGAACTGTTAGACTCTGTGGTTTTCAGCATCGCGGTAGGCTCGGACGGAGCTACCGACTCGTACGAACTTTGCTTTTGAACTATTCCTGCAAAGAAGAAGTTACCTTATCAAGCATTCATTTTTAAAGTATAGTATTGTGGATTTTTGTCGTAATTGGTCTTGTCTTGAGTATATAAAAATGGGTTATTTTTCTAAACTGGTGTGGTGTCCGTTTGTAGTGCTTACACTGTATTACTGTTGGTTATGTGCAAATGCTTTACACACTGCCTCTGAATTAAGCCTGACTGCTCGTGCCAAGCTACCACGAGGGTGAGCAGGGGTTACTTCACGAGTGTAACACCCTTACCCTGACTAGGAAGAAGGGTCCCTACTTGGACTAAGGTGCAAGCCCTTGCCAACTAGAGATCCCATTTCTAACAATGCGCAAACGGGTTTGCGAACCCGTTTACGCATGCAAAAACATCATGGGCCATGCACAAAGCCTATTTAGCAACTCGCTATTTGGAAGGGGCGTTCCCTTCCAAATAGCGAGTCTCAAAAACCATGTACTAATGTTTTGTGACCGCAGTTGCGGTCGCAAAACACCCGCAATTACCACCTACTTCAAGTAGGTGGTAATGCATTCGCAAATGGGAAGGGGTCCACTTCCCCTTTGCAAATGCATGCGAAAATATTTTTGAAGGGCAGGCAGTGGTCACAGGGACCACTGCCTGCCCTTAAAAATTAAACAAAAACGTTTCACTATTTTTTTTAAAAATGCATCCCGTTTTCCTTTAAGGCTAGGTCCCCAAGATTACAGGGATGTCCCATATTTTTTTTTACATATTCTCAATTTCCTAGCATCTTTAGCAGACCAGCACAAATCTTACTCTACAATCACTGGTTATTCTACCCTTTGGGATGTGAATTTCATGCTTCAGTTGTTTCAAGTATGGTGGATAATGAGAGTCTCTCATTAAAGATGTTGTTTACTAAGTTGGTTATGCTACTATGGGCCTGATTTAGAGTTTTCACGGATGGCTTATGTCCCCCAAGATATGACAGATATCCCGTTGGCCTTATTACAAGTGCAGTATATCCTATGGCACTTAATAAGGTAAACGTTTGCGATGGAGTTACCCATCCACCAAAATCCTGAATCAAATCTGTGTAGTGTCTTTTAGAAGGGTGTCTGATATCAGAGTTTTAGACATTACTTGAATGCATTTTTCACCAGCTGAGTTTCATTTCACGAATATAAGAAGAACCAAATGTGTTTTAAATATTGTGAAGTATCATTCCTTTCCTTTGTACCCTAAGTTGTGTGTGGTTCATTGTGTTAAACAATAAATTCATGTTAAAAGCAAACTGAGGACGTCTTCTGATCAAGCTCTAAAATCTTTTTTTAAAACCTATTCTCCATGTACCGCTACTATTCTTAGTTGTTGGGTCAAATGGGTTATGTTTTTACAGGAGTAAATACAGAGGGGTAGATTTACTAAGGGCTTGCGTTACACTTGTGTCTCTCAAGGCGACGCAAGGCAAACATAAGCCCTTAACTGGAATTTACTAAGCCACGTAAAGCCACCTTGTTTGGCTCTGCATGGTTTAGTAAATCCAAAGTAAAGCAAGGAAACACATTTCACTGCCTTGCATTACCTTGCGGCTGGGGGGAGTGTGGGCATTCAAACGCAATGGTTTTTGACACAATCCCAGATTTACAAATGACTGTGAACCAGGGATTGTGTCAAAATGGTGCGCTTCCCCGACCTCGGCGTAACAGGTAGAAATACTTTTATTTCTCCTTGTTACTTACTCTTAGCAGCATGCATAGAAAGGGAAAAATGCCTTTCTGGTTTGTTTTTGTGCAGGGAGGTGTCCCTGCCTGCACAAAAATAATCTGGCTTGCAATGCAGGCTCCCTTGCACCATGGCACAAGGGTGCCGGCGTTGGCGCTAGGCAGCCATAAGTGCAGCAGCGCTAGGAGACAAGAAATGTACTATATCTTGGTGCATTTCTGCTCTCTCCTTTTCATGCAATGCAGCACCACAAGCTGTCTTGCTGCATTATGTCACGTGGAAGTTTGGTAAATCTATCCCAGAAACGTTTGGAGCACTTTGGGGGCTATGACCTCGAAGGCTTTTTGGGCTTGTGCTAGGTGACAGGACATTGTCAGGTTCACTGATTGGTCATGGGTTTCAACGTTTGGAACATTATATTGTAAAATCTATAGAACATGCTTCTCTATCTGTTGTGGATGTGGTTTAAATATGCATAGTGAAATCCTCCGGTCATGTAATAAAATACAGTTTCTGAAGGAGAGTCCTGATCTTATTAAGGACACACAGGAACATATAATCTCACCACTTTCTTGTAAACCCTCCCAGACTGTAAATCTTAATACTCTTCATATTTGTTGTGGAACCAGACTTGTCTACCCCGAAAACACCTTGAGAGCGGAATTAAGGATCGCCATGGAGAAGACGGTGTGGTTGGTCAGGAAATGGAGAGGTGTGGTGCAGCGGCCAGGGCAGCTGACTTCGGAGCACAGGGTTCACGGTTCGATCTCCGGCGGCAGCTCAGCTCAGCACCATGTGACTCTGGGCAATAGCTCACTTAATTTCCACGACGGCCCCCAGCGCCTTGAGACCCGTAAGGGTGAGTAGCTGCGCTATATAAAAACGGACTTACCATGTGTTTGAGTAAGAGAAGATGAAGGTCTTTTATTCTTTTTGGAATGTATTTTCTTATTTCTGTTTTGTCATGTTATACATGGACTCTGGAGTTCGAAGCATCAAGAAAGAGGCAGCTCATCTGCTGGAGCATTTCATTGTTTCACTTTCCTCAACAGGACTGCAATATAGTGGGTCATGTCGTTTTTGCTTTAAATACTTGGCTACTGAAATAAAGCAGTGAGAAAATAACTGCATAATATTTGCCTCCCTGTCATCTAAGAGAATCTGCATTTTGATTAGACTGGGTAAGGAAATGCAAACAAGAGCTGCTTAATGTAATTTCACAATCAGACACATTTAGAAACTGATGACACTTGACTTTGGCTAATCCATTCTAGTCTGTTATCAACCCCACCCGCTGTAATTCTGCAGAAGCTATTTTGCCATAGTCGGTCTCCACAATGGATATTAAACACCACCAAAGGTCTTCTTTATTTCCGATGCTGCATTTGCTAATTGCCTCTCTAAGATGAATTTGTATCATGCAGGGGTCAGCCCTAAGATGAAATACTAGTTAACAAGAAGATGAAGCAAATGTAACATGGAAATATTTGATATTAAACCCCCCACTGCAGTATCTCAGATGAACCATATGTCTAAGAAGGAGATCATATTTTTCTTAATGATATATGGAATTTGCATAAGTGCCTTTAGATATAGTCACATAATCTCTGGCTCATACTGCTGAAAAGCAACAGCTCTCAGGTCATCTAAGAACACACATGGTTTGAACTTAAAACGTCTCTTGTTCCAATGAGACCTTCTTAGTGGCAGAGATAATTTTGGAAGAACAGCTCCAAGGGACGAGGAGAGGCTGGCAACATGGAGTAATTTGAAATACAAACAAACTATACAAATGATAACCCCATTTTAAAATTGATCTTCTCATCTCCTTCATTTGGTTCTTGCTTCATCTTTTGAAAGTTCTAAAATACAATGAGTTGTAGCGAAGTGTTAACCAACACCCGTCTTTTGCTTTGTGAAGTCAAGTCAATCTTTATTGATAGATTAATTAAAATCATTACAAAAATACAAAGTGCTAGTGCAAATAGCTGTCGTTTGGAGAAGATCAGTACAATAAGCAAAGTGCAAATGCAAACAAAAAGGATTGACTGGTTTTAAAATTGTGCTTTAAAGGGAGAATCCAGTTTGTTAATGTTAAGATTTCAATTTAAAAAATACAGTTAAAAATACAGTTAAAATGTCTAGTGCAAACTAGCTACATTTGTGAGTGGAGTATGGTTTGATTTCTGACTCTGCAACAGTTAAATAGCTGTCGTCCTGGCCCCCTTGACTCCTTGTAGATACTTTACAGTCCGGGCAATTGTTTTCTGCTCTGTTGAGTTGAGGCAGGCCAGTATGGCTTGTCTGCATGAGCACACTCCTAGCTGGTTCCAGTGTGGACACAACCATAGTCGACGTAGGCTTAGAGTAGACTTGCTGAAACAGATAATGTACACCAGGTCTTCAGTCACGTGGCCACATAGTCGAACAGGTCGTTTCCCCTTCTGCCCTCAGCCAAGGCAAGTTGTACATGTTTGAGGGCAAAATCCCAATACAATATTTCAGGTATTTATTTTTTATCCTGCAGTTTAAAGCTTCTCTCAGGTATTGCTGCGGTTCCAGGGCCTTGTAGTTGTTTAATATTGACTAGGCGTGGGAGCGTTTTTCTAGAGTTGCTCTGTCTTCTGGTGAATATATTATTTTAGTTGCTTTATTAACAGCTCTTTTAAAGGTGTCATGGCTCTCTGCAGCCAACCATATATCTCTTAGCCTGAGCAGATAAATCATTGCGTCAAGATAGTCTCAAGATTATTTTGCGATTTCCTCCCATGCATGGTAGTGATTGTTTTTTTCTTCAGAGGATATTAGCGTATGGCAGAAGATGGAGAAGGCTGCCCGCCGCTGTTCTGTGAGTCCAAACTCCTGCCTTATCTGGGCTGGTGATGTGTGTTAGGGGAGCTGGAAGATTTGCCTGTATATTCTTGAAATTGTTGTGTCCATAATTATTGATTCCCTGCCCCGTAGAGCCTCGCAGCCGTAGGCCAGAGCTCAGACTACTTTCGCCCGGCAATTTTTAGTTTGGGGCTGAATGAGTGACCGTTGAGGCTCCTTAACATGCCAGGGCTATCAACTTCCCATTTAATTTCCTCCTTTTGATGTTTGAATGAGCTGTTGTTATCAAATAAATTGCCATGGTATTTATATTTGTTTGTTTCCTCAAGCTTGCTCTAGTCAAGATGCCAGCTAGCCTTTCTTCTGAGTTTGCTCCTGGCGAGGATCATGATTGTTGTTTTTTTGTTGCATATATTAACCCATTAACAAGGAGTATGCTTGGGTGGCACCCAAGAGAAAAAACTCTTGGTTCGGTTTAGTAGTACCAGGTCATCAGGGTAAAAAAGGTTTAATGGCTGTATTAATCCTAGTTTTGGAGCATGCGAGTTTACAGAGGATAAGGCTGGAGGTAGATCTGCCCGGAAAAGATTGAATAAAATTGGTGCCAGGATACACCCCTGTTTGAGGCCACTTGTTGTCGGAAGGGCTCTCGATAAATTAACTAAGCTCCCTAGTTTGATTCTAATTCATGTGTTGGAGTATAGGTTTTCAATTGCTTTCAGGCGAGGTGGGGGGATGCCCCAGTCTTTTAGTTTTCCCCAGAGCCTTTTACAATTTACACAAATAAAAGTGCTTGGTAGTCGATGTAACAGAGGTAGAGAGGCAGGCTTGCAATTTTGGAGAAATCAAAAATGAGAGATAGAGCCATTGTGTTTGTTGAAGTTCCGGTTTTCCTTGTGAAGCCTGTTTGGTTGGGCGGGCTTGATTGAGTTCGTAGTGGCCCAGTCATTGACTTGTTTCAGTAGGATCTAGGCATAATATTTTTCCTCATTATCGATGAGTGCTGTTACCTGTAGTTCCCTGGCTCGAGTTTGTTGCCTCCTTTGAAAACAGGGGAGATGAGAGAGCCACTCCACTAGTCTGGGATTGTTGATCCTAATAGAGCATGATTGAAGAGTGGGGCCTATTCTTCTGTCTTGAATATTGCCAGGGGGATACCATTTGGGCCTGGTGCTCCTGTGGTGCACCCCTTTGTTATCAGCCAGAGTACGTCATTGGCAACTATGGTGAAATGAAATTGAAATGAAATTTGTACTTGTAAAGCGCACCCATACCCCCAAAGGGGTGTCCAGGCGCTGTACGCATACCGCTGTGGAACCCTTCCTGGCCTTTCCCTGTGAAATGTCCACTCCTGGGCACCCCCAGGGTGAAGCCAGGCATCCCAGCGCTGTTGGGGCCGTTGTGGAGATTAAGCAAGCTATTGCCCAGAGTTGCAGAGTGGGACCCATGATTAGAATAGGCACCGAGGCGAGAATTATCAGGTCCGAGGAAATTGAGCCCAAGACCCGCCGAGGCAGGAATTGAACCCTGGTCCCGGGCCAGATCTCTGCATCAGGGTCTGCCGCTCTAACCATTGAGCCACACTTGGTGGACATGCTCCCTGTGGCCGGCCCGCTACCAAGGCAATTTTCCCTGACTGGTCGGCTCCTGTGTCTTGTGTCTTACACTTGTGTATAAGTAAGTGGCCCAAACTTCTTCTGAGATGCTAGATTCCATTCTGCAATTGATGGGATTTTTTAAAGCATTTGCCTTTTCCAGAAAGTGTTGGACTTATGGTGCTTGACGTCCCAGATCAGTTTGGCCCAGAAGGTCTCTGTGCTTTCCCTCTTAAATCGCCCAGATTGCTCGCTTAAATTCTTGTTTTGCGGCCCTTAGGCTAGCATTGTTTGTTTTGTTAAGAAGGGACCGGTGAACTGCACGAAGGGCTTTGTTGAGTTTCCATTAAAGTTGTTTCAAAGTATCCCCCTTGTATAGTTTTTGGCTGCTCAGGGGAGTGGGTACAAATTGGACCCTGGCTGGTTTTGCTCTAGTGGCGAACTGTTTGGCGAAGCCATCGGTAAATACCATTGTTCTCTAACTAAGCACGTTAGTTGATGAGTTTTTAGAAGGTGCAATTCAGCTTTTTGCCCCAAAGCCCCTATCTTGTCAGAGGACCATTTTACTCTTTTTAGATCTGCCGAGTAGATGGAACCATCAGGTTCTACTGTGCGTTTGTTTTCTGTTAAATTTAGCTTTGTAAAATGTCATATTCACACTGATTGTTCTGCGCCTTTCCAGGAATCTACCATCTTGGTAAGTCAGCACATGAACTTCATTAACGTTTCAAAACAGAAGAAGGTCACAGCATTGACAGGAAAGGCCCGCACACTGTTCAACGTGATTCCTTTCAAAAAGACATTAGCCCCTTCTTGCCTGACGCTTGTGATTATGCAGTCGAGGACGCCTTGGTACCGGACTCCCTTTACACCATCCATCTGCAGTCGAGCCTTAATGACGTCCATGGGGTTTGCGCAAGCCCAACTGACAGTGCCAGCACAGCCTCCAGCAAAGAGCATTGTCAAAGAACCTGCAGAAAGTGAAAGTGAAATTTTAACAATAGCACTCAACCACTGCGATTTGCTTCCATTATATCCTTTTGGCAGATTGTAAGATGCAAAGCACTGATTGAGACACACAGACAGCAATGGAAATTCAAACCTCAACCTCAAATAATTCAGAATCAAAAGCTCTGTAGCATGTGGAGCTCTGCTTTTACAGTGCATACATTTTTGTAGGTGAAAATGTTATTTGGACTGTGTAATATCCAATAGATCTATGCCTGACGCATAAGACACCGCTCTATCTTTTTGCTAACTGCTAGACCAGTATTGGGATGAAATTGTTACTTAGAGGCTCTTGCACCACATAGGTATTACTTCTTTCGGTATGACCGGCAGGTACTGGTATTTTATGCTTCTTAGAGCCGTATCCAGGTAGGGCAACTTTCAAGAGTTAGCTTCCTTTCTATAGATGTACAAAAGACACCTACATAATTGGGCAACCTAATATTTTTGTTACTTTTCAGTGGTGTATAATTGTCACTGTCCTGAGAGTTATTTATTATTTTTTAAAAGCCTTTTACTGAATATTAGTGTTCTTCTTATCTTATCTTTATAGAAACTTGCAGTTCTAGTGGTGTGTGTCCACCTCTGTTCCTAAAGCCAACAAGTGTTTTTCTTACGAAGATTGGTTCCCATTTGAGCTTTATCAAGGCTGACAATGCCTGTTTTAGATTCGCTACTGATTTAGATTTTGATTTAGTGTTTATGAACTATCGCCAAAGAAACAAAGCTAAAACTAAAGGAATAAAAAGCACACACAATGGAAGCTGTTGATAACATCTGTCCTTCAACTGAATAATAAGAATATGATGAGAACCAAGCTACCAGCGCCCAGCATTTATGAAAGCTGACAAATGGACGATCAAAATCCATCAATTTGAATCCTTGTGATCAATAACCACCAATCTAAATCCTTAAATATTGACATTCTGACCGGGAGCAGTGCCCTACAATTGCTTTGGTGGTAAAAAAAATGTAAGATTCCAGCACAGATACTGCCCTCATTGCACTGATGACGTCTGCATGACTCTGGATGGTGAAGACATGGTGGCCTTCATCCTCCAGGACTTATCTGCGCCAAGACGCCTCTGGGCATTAGTTGCGCTTTATAAATTTAATTTCAATTCAATTCAATTCAATCTGCAACATCTGACACAGTCTCTCACCCCATCCTCATCCAACTCCTACACAATATTGGATTCCAATAAAAAGCACTCTGATGAATCAAGCTTGGCACCATACACCTTGGACACCTGCAACCTCATCTGTGGAGTTCCACAAGATTACTCCCTGAGCCCTCCCCTCTTCAACACCTACATGATGCCTCTAGCCAGCATCATCCGCTCTCACGAATCAATGTCCTCTGCTACTCCTAACAACACACAACTCCCTCTCTACCTCATTCCCAGTACCCTGATCAAGTTCAATGTCTGCATGACTGACATTGCCTGCTGGATGAAGGTCAACTGTATGAAGCTGAATACCAAAAATTGTGATCTTCAGGAAGAGCACTACACTATGGGACCCCACCTGCTGATAACAGAGCTAAGACTAACACCCACCATTCACACCAAGAACCTTGGGATCGTCATCAACAGCAAAGCTGACATAACCGCCCAAGTCAACGCCATTAATGCCTCATGCTTCCATACCCTGAAGATGCTTAGGAACATTTTCAAATGGATCTCTATCAGCACCCAGAAAACTATTGCGCACACCCTAGTCACAAGCAAGCTGAACTACGGGAACACCCTCTACACCAGGATGAACAAGAAACTCACAAGAAGGTGGCAGACCATTCAGAATCAGAAAGACAGAATCACTCTCAACCTCCCACATCGCACTCACACCACACCATGTCTGAAGGAGCTCCACTGGCTCCCCATACACAAACGAGCACAATTCAAACTCTTCAACCACACTTTCAAACTACATAACAATGGCCCAGCATACCTCAATAATTGCATGTTTTCACAAACCTTCCAAATACCTCTGCCAATCCATACTCCTACTTGCACATATTGCATGATAGGGAAAATAAGATCCTGCGGTTAAGCCTTCTCCGACATCGCACCTAAAGCATGGAACGACCTTCAGCTATATATAAGAGCTCACTTCTTGAATTCCGCAAGAAGCTGAAGACCTGTTTTTTTAAAGTCATCTGGCTAGGCCCTAGGTTTGGCTAGCCTCACATCTGCTCAGCACCAGAATACCCTCCCAGGTGATAGCACACTCTACAAATCTGCATAACATAACATAGATTGGGAACTCTCCTGGTAAGCCCAGGTTGCTCACACAACCTAACGAGTTCCCTACTTCATTTGGCTCTTAGAGGGTATTTCTACAGCCATAAAAAGTAATGGCTGTGGTAGCCATGGCATTGCCCTGTTTATACTGTGTTTATACCAGTAATCTGTACCCTCAAACCTACTTTATGCACTAAATTATTACTTCAAAAGTACTTTATTCGGTTGCCATAACCATCAGAGGATATCATAAAAACATCAAAAAAGTAGCATAATAAATAAACAATTTACAAGTATCAGACAACAGTCAGAAAATGTTGATTTTCAGTGCATTTTTCGCCTCTTAAAAACTTTGCAGTGAATAGCCAAAGAATAATATTAAATACCAAATAATGCTGGCTTTTCAACTGGTTAACAATATATCATTGCATATCGGAAGAAAAGTGCAAAATTTATAAAATACAAAATATCAAAAGTTCAACTGAACCCTAGCAGTCCACACTCTGTGCAAAGATTTGTAAAGTGCAAAGTATTTAACAAAGCAATTAAAACTCAATCATATACAATATTAAAATATCTTAGCAATCAAAGAAAACAGTTGTGTAGTATCAGCAGATTTGATTAGACAAGAAGTTTCAAGATAACTTTTCAAAAGTTAAACAAAATAAAAAATAAATTAAAAAACTATGGTTCAGCAAGAAGCTAACTATACACATTGCTAAAATATAATAACTAGGATTTGTTTTACCACCAACTCATTCATGCGGTACAGTAATAAAGTTAGCATTTTTAAACCAAACATTTCATAGACAGCAGCTGAACAAGAATACAATTGGACCTGAGGTATCAGTTTTTAAAATTCTCTTGGCAGCTAAATAGCGGGTGATTTCCAGATTCAGGCACACTGGACGCATCCAATTGAGGTGGGAATCGTGATACTCTGGGCAGAAGAACAGGACATGCTCCTATGACTCAGAAACCAAACTAGGCTGGGCACGTATCTGAAGCCTGATCTTTTTCCATTTGCTACTAAATGCTTTTAAAGGTAGACTGCCCAAACGAAACCAGGCATATAAACATTTTGTAAGGGGTGGTGTAATGGTATCCAGGAATATTTCAAAATGCTGTGCTTAAACTTGAGGAATTGTTTGGTCAAATGACCATGGATTCCCCTCACAGCTTGTAGATCATGAACGTAGGCCCAGTAACTTGATTTTAAAACAACAGCCTCTGCCTTGCGGATTTGTACAGGGTAATCCCCAATAGTTTAGATAAACCTAGCTTCCTACACCAACTATAGACAAACTTCAACCAGGGAATTTTCATAGCACTACTCATTCTCATCAAATCCCCTAGGAAATCCCCATACTCTATTAGCTCTGGAGTTGACCAAAAGTGGATCCAGTAGAGTAAGGGTTTCAATTGTGCCATATCTGAGATTTGATTGATGCCCAGATCTAGAAAAAGAGGGATTAGTATAGTGCTGACAGTAACCAAGATTTGTGATGTTATAAAATTGTTCTCGGCTGTGGCCAGCTTCTGGGTGTCAGCGTAACCCCAGACTTCTGCTTCAAACAGTGCTGCTCTCTGAGCCTTGGTGCGGTATACCTGAAGAGCTGGTGATATTGAGTGAGATTGGGTCAGCTTATGTAATTGAAGTATGACATTTGATCTTTGTACTGTTAACAGAGAGCTCTTGTTAAGTTGGGGTTCTTAGTTGAGCTTGTCAGATAATTTGACTACCAAATAATCAAAACATAAGTCCCTTTAGATAGATTTGCTAGTAACCTTTACAGTGCTGTTTCTAACAGTACCTTTCCCAAAGATCGTATATTTTGTTTTGGTCGCATTCAGTTCTAGACCCTTTGCTATGCAGAATTCCACAAATTTATCAATCAGATTTTGAAGACCCATGGGGGTCTTTGAGATAAGAAGTGAGTTGTCAGTGAAAAAAAGAATGGGGATCTTTTTACCATTTAAAACGGGAGAGTCATGTTTACAGGCCATAAGTTCCTCCATCACATCATTGATATACAGCATGAACAGGGTGGGGGTGAGAACACACCCCTGACAGACACCACGGAGGATGGGAATATGGTTGGCCAGTTCGCCCTTAATGCCCCAATGGACAGCAGCGGTTTTAATAATTTTTTTGTGTAGCCTAGCGATAAGATTAATCAGATTACTGGGGCCCCCCATTTCTATTAGCAGTCTCCAAAGATTCTCACGAGGAACAAGGTCAAACACTGCTCGCAAATTTATGAAGGCTACATAAAATCTTTGGTTACTGGGCAATGCATATTTCCAGTATTAGAGAGCGAATCTAAAAACTTAGTCAGAAGTGCATGCATGAAAACCCGTTTGGAGTGGGGACAGGAGCTGCTCGTTATCCATCCAATTTTGTAGTTTGTTGAGAACCTGTCTTGCAAAAAATTTCTGCAAGTTATCGATTTGGCTTATGGTCCTATAGTTGGACGGATTGCAGGCATCACCCTTCTTAAAAACAGAAATAATTTCCGCCCCCTCTAGGTCCCTGGGATTTTTCCCCAAGCAGCAATTAAATGTGATAGAAGGTTAACATAACTAGCCCATATTTGGAGTTCAGATTTGTACAGATCACCCGGTATTCAATCTGGTCTAGGGACTTTCGCCGATTTATGTCGGCTAATAGCAGAGAGACTATCCTCTAAGCTGAACTTACCCCAGTCGTCTTCTTAGGGACTAGATTAGGTATATCCTCTGTAAGGGTTCTAGGTCTCACACGTGAGGACTGATTGTTAAATATTTCTTGGGCATACAGTGTATTGAAGTGGTCAACCCACTTCTCGGGCTGTAGGTGATGGCGGTAAGTATTCACACTGTCTAGACTCCCATGTGAAATTATATGCCAAAGGGATCTATTGTCATTTATTTTGGCAGCCTGCAGCAGATCCTGCCAGTTCTTGTCATCCCAATCGCTTTTAGCTTTAGCGACTGCCACTTTGTACTTGGACAGTACTTCAATAATATCTGTACGTATGCATCCTTTAAGAGCCTTTCTTAGCATTTGTTTTGGCTATTTTGCACTCTAAGTTAAACCATTTCGTTTTTTTTGCATGGGTTGACTGTTTGTGATCAAATTTTTTTTTAAAGATACACTGAAGTTTAATAAACAAACATTCATGGATGTCTAAGATTGGCACTGCAGAAGTGTGGATATCTTCATAATAGACGTAAAAAAAACACAAACCAGTGGTAGATCTCTGAGTTTAATAAATAGTTGGACATTACCTGGGGCCAGGAGACTCTCCTGTAACTATTGGCTTACATGGGCTGTGGAACCACAGTGTGACAAGTGGTTAAAGCCTTTTTAAAAGCGTTCCCAGTTAGAGATATGATCAAGGGGTTGTGGTCACTGTCTACCCGAGGTAAAACTTTCAGATCGGCAAGCAGTGACCAAATTACATCAAGTAAAACATAGTCAATAACACTTGTGTGAGAGCCCCATTTAAATGTAGGTAGTCTTCCCGGGTCAGAGTTTGCTCGCTCATTACATGCCCTGAGGCTCCGACCCACCAC
Organism: Calotriton arnoldi; assembly: GCA_963921515.1. Lineage (NCBI taxonomy): Eukaryota > Metazoa > Chordata > Amphibia > Caudata > Salamandridae > Calotriton > Calotriton arnoldi. The sequence goes on along the minus strand of CAWUFW010009063.1, from coordinate 689,196 downwards.
TATAGATGTTAATTTAAGGACTGCGTTGGGAAAATAATGTTGGAATTTACCAGATAAACAAGGTATATCCTATTCTTTATCTTCTTGCTCGATTCACACACTAATAATTGGTGAGGGATCAAAGGATACGTTGAAGTCCCCTGCAACTATTATTTTCGCTTGTTGCTGGTACAGATCGATTAATTCATGTACCATGGCCAGGAAAGGTGAATCATTATTAGTACGGACTAATCTAGCATAGACATTAAATAATACCATGTTCAAGCCTGATGGCATTAAATCGAGGGAGTTTGCCTCCGGTAGTGTGTGTGAACATACAATATTATTATACAAAATTAGCAGCCCGCTAGCCGCCTGCCTGCCTGCCCGAACTTTTTTGGAGGCATCGCATCCACGTTATCTGAGACAAACCGATGTGCCTGCATTGTTGTCCGCTATCCCGCTGATCTTACCCTGGTGGGACAGGAGTCCCAGGGCCCCCAGAAAGCCACGCCGCTACCACTACACCCTGGTTGGAGACTACATCTCCCACGGTGCAACGAGTCATCCGCAGGTGCTGCGAGTGAGGGGGGAGGCGCGTGAGCTTCCATCGCGCTCAAAGCGCAGCCTCTCCCTCCGCGGCGCGGGAGCCTGTTTTGCCTGCATTGTTGTCCGCTATCCCGCTGATCTTACCCTGGTGGGACAGGAGTCCCAGGGCCCCCAGAAAGCCACGCCGCTACCACTACACCCTGGTTGGAGACTACGTCTCCCACGGTGCAACGAGTCATCCGCAGGTGCTGCGAGTGAGGGGGGAGGCGCGTGAGCTTCCATCGCGCTGAAAGCGCAGCCTCTCCCTCCGCGGCGCGAGAGCCTGTTGTGCCTGCATTGTTGTCCGCTATCCCGCTGATCTTACCCTGGTGGGACAGGAGTCCCAGGGCCCCCAGAAAGCCACGCCGCTACCACTACACCCTGGTTGGAGACTACATCTCCCACGGTGCAACGAGTCATCCGCAGGTGCTGCGAGTGAGGGGGGAGGCGCGTGAGCTTCCATCGCGCTCAAAGCGCAGCCTCTCCCTCTGCGGCGCGGGAGCCTGTTGTGCCTGCATTGTTGTCCGCTTTCCCGCTGATCTTACCCTGGTGGGACAGGAGTCCCAGGGCCCCCAGAAAGCCACGCCGCTACCACTACACCCTGGTTGGAGACTACATCTCCCACGGTGCAACGAGTCATCCGCAGGTGCTGCGAGTGAGGGGGGAGGCGCGTGAGCTTCCATCGCGCTCAAAGCGCAGCCTCTCCCTCCACGGCGCGGGAGCCTGTTGTGCCTGCATTGTTGTCCGCTATCCCGCTGATCTTACCCTGGTGTGACAGGAGTCCCAGGGCCCCCAGAAAGCCACGCCGCTACCACTACACCCTGGTTGGAGACTACATCTCCCACGGTGCAACGAGTCATCCGCAGGTGCTGCGAGTGAGGGGAGAGGCGCGTGAGCTTCCATCGCGCTCAAAGCGCAGCCTCTCCCTCCGCGGCGCGGGCCGCGCCCGGGCGAAGCCCGGGCCAAGGGCGGGCCCGTCCTTGCCCGTCAGTGACCGGAAGAGGCCGGGCAGGGCCTTCTCCACTGATCTCCCCCTGTTGAGAGCGGGTTGCTGTGGTAAGATCTGTAAATAACTTTCAGTGACTCTGCTTGGCCCATATGTTTATTGTATAATTGCCAAGTGTCCTCTGACCTGACTCTACAATTACTAGCAATCTCCCCTTGCAGTAAGCTGACTATTAAGGAACCCGGAATTATTGCATATTTGCTGGTATTGTGGACTAAGGAGTGTTGTAAGCCTTAATGCTAAGGGACAATACCCATGCAATAATAAATCGTCTGTGCTCATTATATCTATCGCGCTCTGGATGCTCATTAGGAGCTCTGACCCTTGTTGTATATTGTATTTTTAGCATTTATTTATAGTATTTAATATAGGTTGCCTATCGTTTGAATATTGTTTTCACTCCTTACCATTGGCTTATCTAAGATTGTAAGCTTAAATCACTCATTTTTCCCAGATCCCACTAGGGATAGATCTAATACCCAAGTTATTGGGATTACTAGAAATTGTGTGGTTAATAATGGGGAAAAGGAAAGCAGCAGAGGTGATGTCGGGGAGGAAAAAGATAGCTAGGGTCCACAAACCTGCTAAATCTGCAGCTGACAACTGCACTCTAGCAGCCATAGATGACCTAATTGAAGAAGTGGAAACTATGCTGGCTAGTGGGAAGGAGCTTAGTACCAAGGGTAAAAGTAAAATTTCATCTTTCTTTAGCAAAAAGGAAAAAGCGATCGCTTTAAAAACAAGTATTCCTTCTACTATGGTTCACAGAGCTCAAAATATGACATCACCACAATTATTATCTACACCTCCAGTGAAGATAACATCTAGCTGCTGTGAGCCAATTTTGTTTGAATTGGGTAATAAACACAGGTCACAGGGTAACCCTACCTGTAGGGAGATTCCAAGTATAGAGTGCTCTAATAGATATTCACCATTAGCACATAACCTGGAAGAAATACAAGAAAAGCAAACTACAGAAACAGAGGGCCACGTACATCCCATAGGCAATGAGAGTGTAGTAGAAACACATACGCAACAACTAGATACTCATATGCTTGTGTTGGATCTTGGAGCAAAATTAAAAGCAGTTCAGGAAGAGGTCAAGGCAATTAAAAGTATGATTGAGGTGTTAACAACGAATCTATACAAAAATCGAGTAGCTGAGGTCAGTGTACCGGAGGTAGAAGAACATACAAAGAGAAATCCTCAAAACATCCAGATAGACAATAATTCAGATAGAATCCCACCTCGTGGTGGTTTGAAATTTTTACCAAATCAAGAAATAAACCAGAACAAACACTTGACTTGTATATCATACTCTCCACCTAGACCAAGGCCTCAAATGACTAATACACAATTTTTCTGGATCGCCCTTATTGCACCAACATGCACGACATAAAATTGAATATCTAGAAGCCCAACCAGCAAAGAGGCAATCACAAGCCACCCAAGGAAATTTTGAGTTGTACCTAAATTATGGGCAGAAGAATAGGGGCCTCCAACGGAATCAGGAATCTTATCCAATAAGCCATTGTGTAAATAGGGGGGAGTCGAGCGGCCATAATGTCTTTTTAATTAATGTCCCAAGATTAAAGCAGGGTGCCAGGGAAGATAATCACTCCCTTATAAATAAGGCAATTAATTGGATCAGAAATGATCGGCAGTGTCTCTCTGTTATAAGATCTGATATATATAATGCAGAGCGATTGCACCAGGAGGAGGGGGACTTGGATGATATAAAACTAATGCTGCATTCAAAAATAATTGCAGAAAACTTAATAACCATGAATTTACGTACCCATTCTTTATTTACTTCTAATATTAGTCTCAGGCAGAATAGAGCCAGTCCAGATAGATGTAATTTTGCCATAAAAGCAAGGGAGGGCTCAAAAAATCTTGAAGCTGTAGATTGACTGAATCTGCAGGCAAGATCGAATTTTATAGAGGAGGGGACTCGCATCTTGACATATGGGGGCCAATGTTTAAAAAACCCGGATGTGCAATCCATCCGGGATTCACACCAAGAAAGAAAAGATCATGATGTAAGCAAAGTAATTAACACCTCTGGGTCACAAGGGTTGGATTACACTATTACTATCAATTGCCCGTCTTACATGCCAAGCTATTCAACAGCAGGAGGTGTGAAGATGGTCTCATGGAATATAGCGGGACTCCCCCAAAAACTTTTTGAACCTGATTGGCAGGAATACATTGATAACTTTGACTTCTGCCTTTTTCAGGAGACATGGACGAGGGAGCCATTATACAAAGTGGGCTATAGAACTTTTAGCATAGAAGCACAGCAGCTAGGCAAAGGTAGACCGTCAGGCGGGCTACTAATTTGGGTAAGAAATTATATAAATGCAATTATAGAGTTTGTACCAACTAATTCAAATGATATCCTGGGTCTAAAACTGAGTTTTCCAAACAGGTCACAGATGTTCATTTTTAATATATATATAAGACCTAGGGAGCGTTCGAAAGAATCGTCGATAATCCAGCAACTGGAAGAAATCCTCGATTCTATTGTACTAAATGGGCCCATTATAGTCGGGGAGATTTTAATTGTTGCTACGAACCGTTATCTGGATTAGATACCATCCTTGAGGAAGAAGATCTCACATTGGGGATCCCGCCACTTCGAGTGGAAAAAATGGTGGGGTGTTCTGTCTCTGCAATGCAAATATTCCACTTCACCATAGAGAAAGGCCTAAGGTCTTGTAATGGCAGATCCCCTTCGGATCTCGAATGTGCAAATACTTTCTCAAGAGGTAACTCTGCGTCCCGAATAGATTACATCATGATAAGTGTAGCTCACTGAGCTTATGTACAGGATTTCAAAGTCGATGACAGAAGAGAAAGTGACCATTTCCCACTGTGTTTAGACTTGGTGGGAAAATGGTTTCTGACACACTCGTCTCCACAAATCGAAGTGAGTGATGAGATCATAGTGCCCTTAGTAAGTAATAATAGAAGGACAGTAAAATGGCCATCTTTAGTTGACCAAGTTGAACCCCTAACTAAAATATATAATATCTTCAGTGATCTTCTAGTTTCTTTTTTAAATCCAAGCACTGAAAATTTAACTATAACCCAGATTCACCAAAAGTTGATAGAAAACATAAGACCTTATTTAACCAAACCACAACCAGGGAAAACTAATTGTAAGGTTGAAATTAGATCATCTAATACTTGGTTCAATAAAGAATGTGTAGTGGCCAAACAACGCCTCATCAAGGCGATCCAATCTAAAGAGATAGCTGTGATCAGATATGAAAGAAATGCATATAATAAAACCCTGAAAGTAGCTCGAAGAAATTGGGAAGATGCTAGCTGGGAGGACCTGATAGTAGCAGCAAAGGCTGGTGATCAGGCCATGTTTTGGCGGATTATAGCCCATGGTAGTAAAACAAACAACCTGGCCGATGACTACTATTTAGACCCCTCCACATGGGAAAGCCACTTTGCTAATTTGTATGCATCTCCAAAATTGGTAGACAAAGCTCCCGTAGGAAGTGCCGAGGGACTGTTGACCCTAAAGGATGTTGCGCCATTACACTTTAGTATAGAAGATACCACACTAGCGATAGCGGCCATCAAGCCATCTAAAGCTCCAGGACCCGACAAGATACCCGGGGATCTTTTTAAACATGAACCTGAGGTGTGGGCGCCATATATAAATAATCTATGTAACGCAATTGCCAGGGGTCAACCAATTCCAGAGTCTTGGAAGGGTGCGGAAATCGTTCCGATTTATAAGAAGGGCAGCAGAGACGATCCCGCTAAATACAGACCCATAAGTCTGATAGATATATTACAAAAAGTCTACGCCAAGCAAATTTTGGACAAACTGAATGACTGGATGAATGACAATGATGTTCTTTCATCTTGCCAGGCGGGATTTAGAAGGAAAACTAGCACGATAGACCAAGTGTTTAGATTTGTAACTATAGCCTGGAAATATACAAAGTTGAAACCTGGCCATCTATATGTCGCCTTTGTCGACCTAAAGGCCGCATTTGATTCAATGCCTAGAGACCTATTATGGTCAAATTTGTTACAGCAGGGAGTACCTAAGGAGATTTTAATTCAATTGATTAGGCTCCATGAGGGTAATTTTGCAAAAGTCCGCTGGGGCAAAAGGGGGGAACTCACGGAGGAGATACCAGGCAAGAGAGGGGTGCGTCAAGGATGTGTCCTGGCGCCAACCTTGTTCCTTTTATACGTTAACGACATGGTCCAGTTTCTCCAAAAATCACAACATGATTCCCCAAAACTGGGAGGGACTCACATTTGCGCACTCACTTTCGCAGATGATACAATTCTGTTATCCCAAACCCCAAAGGGCCTGCAAAACCATTTAAACTCACTAAATGAATATTGTATATTAAAAGGTTTGGAAATCAACCCCGTTAAAACAAAATATATGGCTATAAAACCTCATAAATGTTTTAAAAACAACATAGCATTGAACGGAGTGGCCATAGAGTGTGTCTTTAATTTCATTTATCTAGGGGTAACTATTGATTCAAAACTTTCATGGAACCCACAGATAATGAAATCAAAATCAATTTTATTACAAAACTCTGCTCCAATTATAAAGAAACAGTATGCGACTATGACAGAGGCAATATCACCAGCCCTGGAAGTTTACAAGTCCAGAGCGCAAACCGCAGCCCTGAATGGTTCAGAGCTGTGGGGTGGGGAAAATCTTTCCGCTCTAACTGTGGGGGAAATTAAGGTTTTAAGAAGATTTGTGGCACTTCCCCAAAACACCCCTCTGATTCCACTAATATATGACCTGGGTATAAAACGGCTTGAACACAAGGCAATTTGGATGACTTTGTCATACTGGATCAGAATCTGGACTACCGACGAATTAGTAACATATAGACAAACATTGAGTGAGTTACTGGCACTTGACACTCATATTACTTTTCCATGGTTGGCACATATCCGCAAGTGGTTCTTTAACTTAAGTCTGAGCAGATTTTGGGAAAGCCCAAGCCTGCTGAGACCTGACTCAAAGCGGGAAATTAAAACCATTTATTAGAATTTCATTTGGCATAGAGTCATTTTAGATAGTACATTAGGAACACTCACTACCCAATTCCTGATGTTCAAAACAAATCCTTATTTTGAACGATTTTTGGACGACATTGAACCCCAATTGGCTAAAATCTTATACCTGAAATTCAGGTATGGTATGTTGCAGATAAAAACTTTTACATCAAAATGGGGACAACAACAGAATGGAGACAAAGATCCGAAGTGCACGTTGTGCCATTCGGGGGCCAGGGAAGATATCGCCCATGTTTTATTCTTCTGTCCTAAATACATAAACCCCAGAAGAAAATGGATAAAACCTATAGGCAGAAGCTTGAATATTAGAAAATGTAATGATATGTTGCGTATACTAAAAACTGATTCCTCAAAACTCATTGTCTTCGACGTTAGCAGGTTTTTATTGACTACAAACTTTATAAAAAGGAAAGAAGGGTTAACATTATAAAGATATTTTATGCTTTTTTTAAACAGGGTTATCCTTAGGTACCACTATTTGGGTATTAGGATGCCTATTTTAAATTGTGGATTGTTGAATGTATATTTTATTGAGCCCTAATCATAATGAATTCCTTGGTATTATTGAAGTATTGCCAACGTTTTTTAATAGGGAACTTATTAATATGTAGCATACGCAAATTTGCATCTGGCACTTTGTGAAACATTCTATTACAATTGTATATGGGGACCAAAAAATGTTACTACAAGTTTAACCAAAGTCTTTTAACTGTGTAAAGGTAGTATATGTTACAAAATCGTGCCAGCATATAATGTAAATAATATGACGAAAAATGTTTAATAGCTGTTTTTAATAAGGTCGAACAAACTTGCACTTGACGCTTTATAGAATCCAACACTAAATACTATATATAGTGAATTAAACAAAACCTTTGTGACTAAAACAACTAAAGATCTCCAAATATAAAAATGTAGCACATTGATACATGGTTTTGCTGCTGCTAGCTGTAAATATTATGAGGATCAATGCATTTTATGTGTTTAATTTACTAATGTTTTTAGTGTTTTAACTATGCTTTGATGATTCTGTGAATCGAATAAAGTTTTTTGATGATGATGATGATGAAAGACAAACCGATTTACAAACACTTTTTCCACTGCCCATGTTTCTTGAAATGATCAGACATCATGGTTCCATATGAAGGAAATTCATTCAGAGTCAATGAGTTTGGGTCTGATCAGGGCCGGACTGGGCACTCAAATCAGCCCTGGCTAGTTCGTAAGACTAGCCCCGCAGGGTAGGGTGCAAGTGTGAAGCACGGCTGCTTTTGGTACTGGGGGCTAATATTGCAGCGCCGCTGCAAAACCAGCCCCCAGTAACAAAAAAATGGCCCCCACTGCTTCAAAACCAGCCCCCACCCTACCAGCCTCCCGGCAAAACGCCGATGCCCGCTACGGCCAGTTCGGCCCTGGGTTTGATCCCTGCCAGATTCCATGAAATTATGGAATAATCTTCTTGTGGATCAGATGTCGCTTGAGATTGGCGATCTTCAGCCATTTGCTTGTGTAGTGTCATGCTGGTGCCGATAAAATTAAAGGCCTCCGTTGCCATTTGTGTCTCCTGGTTCCCACACCATTTTGGCCAACATAGTCAGGTGAAGTTACAGTAGATAGTTTAGCTAGCCCTTACATCAGGGTTTTTAAAAAAAAATCTGTTTATTGTGCCTTTCAACAGATAGTGACAAAATCCTTATACAGATATCAGAAATAAACATTAGTTGCTGATACAATAGACAAAATACGAGCAGAATGATAATACTGCTCAGTTCAGTGAACTGCAATTACATCAGATAATGGTTACAGTGGGCCACCATATACAATAATACTTAAAAGATAACAATGGGATACTTAAGAAGACAGAGAAATAATAGGTTGATACTGCAACACACAGGCTTATGAGGATATGTCTGTTAGGGAGAAACAACAACCCCTGCTCACGTCGACCTCACATAGGTAGCCATCTCACAGTCGCCTACAAGTTGCACACGACGCCTGCTAGTGGGAGATGTGCAGCGCATCATTGTTTCACAGCCCTAATCTGCAGTGCCATCAGCTGATTCATGCGAGCGCATATAGGCCTGAAAGGTTTCCCATATATCTCTGGAGCGGGAGGAAATCGGCATTGCCAGCTGGCTCTGGGAGTACATGGCATCTCTCAGCCAATCCTTAAGGTGAGCGCACGGCCGGCGGCCCCAGCACATTGCAACCCTCCGCCTACTCAGGAGCAGCAACAGCACAACCAGCTTGCATAACTCTGGGGGTACCTCTTTAACATATCCCAACAGGGCAGTAAGAAGCATGCGGTCTATCTAGTCTTAGTCCTGTCATCTCATCTATAGCATCTAAAATGGCTTCCCAATATTGCCTAACCCCGGGGCATTCCCACTACAAATGCAAGAAATTCACGCAGGGAGCAGAGCACCTGACATAGCGCGCCTCATTCAAAAGTACCCTCCTACACAGCCATTCCAGAGTTCGGTACAGCATGTGTAGAAACCTAAAATGGATCAGCCGCAGCCTGTAATTAGGCGATAGAGACCTCTAGTGGGCACAGCAGAAAGTCCATTTATCTTCTGAGATAGGCACTCCCAGCAAATTCTCCCAGCTTGAACGGGCGGTAGGGATTCAAACAGGTGTATTGTGCTGCATTTCTGAATACAGTCCCGGGTGTCTCATCAATGGGACCGAGGCAGCAAAAAGGGTATCCAACCAAGCACGTCGACGAAGCTCATGCCAGGCCCAGACTGTGCACCCAATCATGTTCACCCCATGTCGACCTGTTGTGGTCTACTTACCTCTCTTTCCCTTCTTCCTCCATATTCCTACCTTGCCCTTTTTCCCTTTCTATCCCTGTTGCTGGGATGTGTCTCTACATTCCATATGTCATCACTTGACTACAGAATGTAATGTTCTGAACTGATCTCAGGCAGTTGGAGCTGAGCTGCTGTCTGAGCTGGTGGTCTTATACTTGGACTTCTGAATAAATCTACTTAAGCTTCCAGTGTGTCCCTGGACTTCTTTACACTGGCGACGAGTTTTACCTGCGTGGGGACAGGATTTGATGACCACCAGTCCCCCATCGAACCCATTTTATCTACTGCAGCGTTACTTTATCACTAATTTGAAATCTCACGGACTACGAGATTCAGGTACTGTTTGGGATTAACTCATACTCTTCCTTCTGCGTTTTTGGAAAGCATTTCTTAAAACTAAACACTTGAACTAATTTTACAATCTGGCCTGACGCAGCTTGGTGCAGCCTAGTGCAGCCTGGTGTTCACGAGTTCTAATCTTCAGGACCGCTGCGTGAACTCTGCACTGTTGTGTAATTTTGGATTATATCCAAGATTCGTTGCTGGCAAAGCGCTTTGTGGCTGTGCTTTGAGACCTTCTCGATTGAAACTGTTTGCACTTTGGGTTGAGCAGTCTTGAGTGCTGTTTGAGTTTACCCTGCGTTGCATATGGATTGAGAAATGTCTTTTCAATTGAATGCGACATCACTTCACCACTTCAATTGAATTTGACTGTGTTTGATCGTGAGTGAAATCACCTTCAGGAGATGTTTGCCAGTCTCTAGCAACGGCCATCAGCATCCTTTGAATTTCACTCGCACGCTCTGGAAGTCTCTTACCTCACTGTCTTCGTGAACTAGGATTCTATTCTTCGTGGGAGCTCCCCGCTGTGACTTCCGTCTTCGCCCAAGACGCTGCACTGCATCTACGTACGGTGAACCTTTCTACACGGATGACGCCGTGCTGCATCTACGTGCTGGGAGCCACCCGGCGTGAGGCGGACGACGTGCCGCCATTTTTTGGTTGCACTATTAGTGCATCTCACCAATCGCGTTTCTGCCAACCGCGTCTTGCGCTTTTGCTGTGACAATAATATGAGGTGATTCTCAAGTTTCCTTAGCGCCTCAGTGATGCGCACACCTTTGCTCGTTATCTCATCAATATAGATGGTGTTTTACATGATTTGCCTTACAAGTAAGTTTTTGGTCTCTTTGGCGTGTCAGTGATGTGCACACTATTCCTTTAATACAGTTGTGTACTCTATGGTTTTGGATCAATTTTTGTCAGCAGATGGTCAGTGATGCGCTCATTTTCAAGTGGATTTTGCATACATCACTTTTACTTAAACCTATTACTAGTTCAGATACTGTGTTTTTTGTGTGTTTTGAGTGTTAAAATTACCTGTACGAATTCCTAATTTTGGACATCAACAGTTGGTGCATCATTATTTTTTATTTTTTTATTTTTCTTCTCCATTGTCATAATTTTTTTTAAAGATGGCTTCTTCTAGTATGTCTCAACCGCCACAATTTCTCTCGGATGAAGGTGATCCCATCTTACTGATCCAGCGCGATATTAGCAAACAGCATTCATACACCATATACTCACTTGGGCCCATACATTCATACTACACTAATACTTACGCTGGAGTGTCAGTTGTACTCTTTTATCAAAAATCCCTGCTACCAATTACCTTCTGATTGAAGAGTAATAACTTACCAATGGATCCTTTGCTAATTGGGAAGTTTAAAATGAGTGACATTCAATATAATACATAATTCTGAAATAACCACTGAATCAGGAAGTTTTAAAATGTTTATCTAAAGTTTAGCAGAGTAAAATACAGAAAACACGGTACTTGATCAAAATACCCAAAGAGAAAGCATAGGAACGAATTCTCTAATAAATGACAGTGTTTAAGAAAATATGAGAGGATAGAAACAGCAGCGCAACTAAAGGTTGCAGTATAGTTACCTAAATACGAGAACCAAGCCCCTTAGCCAAGGAGTTGGAAACAATAGGACCCTGGAAGGATGAAGAGCAAAGACCTCCTTCAGGATCAGGACAGGACTGGTGACCTCTCTATAACGACGCCTGCGCCTTTCCCCTCTCTGGCACTCGACTTCTCCTCAATTCTCCCGTTCTAATGGACTCCACCGCCCCCTCCTCAGGACCTCTTCTGGATAGGGATTCAGTCAGCAACCGATCAGCAAGGCAGCCTGGAGCTCTTCTGTATGTTCTGAGAGTCTGTGCTAACAGCATGGACGCCTGTTCTCTGCAGCATCTCCGTGGAATCTAGCTCTGACTAATTAACTAATGCTATATTCTATTATACCCTTCTACGCCCATGTACCGCCCCTTAATGTTGCTAAAATATGGGGCCACTACTTCTGATTGGACAGGGACAGGGGGTGGATTCTCGTACCATGTCAAATTTGGCCTAAATTGTGAAGCCTATTATTTAGCTTCCCGCCCCTTCAAATTAATACATTCACTTTATTTCCCACCCGTCTCACGACAAATGTTATACAATATACAGGGGAAAAGTATCAATTTTGTCCTCCGGAAACATAGTGTACATCATCTTCGGCCAATAGGTCGTGGCCTTGGGAGACGTCCAAGTTGACTTCACTTGGCAGGCACACAGGACACATGCGCAGAACCATCTGTCTCTCGAGTTTCAAGTCACCAACCCAGGCCCAATTTTACGAATTACTAAAAGTGCAAGAAGAAAATATTAAAATCACAAATAAAATGTTTCACTGTATGCCCACTTTCCCTACTCTATTCCCATTTAATTATAATCCTATCCTGCATTAGTAGCATTAAGAAAACGACAATTTAATAATGACATGAGAGCAAGCTTAAGCATGTGAAAACATTGAGCGGCCATTTTAATGCACACTGCGCAGAAGCAGAAGTTTCCCACCAAGCAAAGAAAGACGTCACACCATGTGATCAGGTTGCGACATGCGCAATGAAGTCCCGCGCTTTAGCGGCCATTTTGGTTTATAGACAAGCGTTATTCATTAGTAAAACACATAGGCAAGCGTCTATCCCTTTTGTGTTTGTGAATGCAAAGATTAGTATTAACAATACAAGTTTAATAATTTAATACTATGAGGAGGATTGCATACAAGCAAGTTTCATTTTTGAAACCTTGCTCCATCAATCCCCTCTCTGATGGCGTTTCTGAGCCATCAAAAACACTACCCTCAATCAGATGCCAACTTCTAGCAAATCGTTTCATTCTCATTTTTACTTTTTCTATTCTTACAGTCTCCTTTTAATTTCTTGTATAAATCACTTCTCCATTCTTCTAGTTCGATTTCATCTAGTTTTCTCTTTTTTCCTTTTCCTGTCACTTTATATGTTCCATTTTTTCTACAGCATTTGCACCATATTGTTATTGCCAAAATTATTATTGCTATCCCTGCTAAGGGTACTAATATTTGACCTATAAGTCCTTTTCTTACATTAGCAAACCAGGTTCCAATTGACGAGATACTATTTGTCAATCTTTCCCATACACTATCAACTTCCAGTGGTTTAAGTTCCTTCTCAAGTTTAGTTATATTCTGAATATACGTTCCAATTTCTGCACTCTTATCAGGAATATAAGTGCAACAATGTTTCGTCCTCAATAATTTACAGACTCCTCCCTCTTTTGCCAATAGAATGTCAAGAGCAAGTCGATTTTGCATCACCATAGATCTAATCGCAACCATTTCCGCATTAATCATTAGAAAACCTCCAGCAGTATCCGTTGATAAACGATCAACCACTGTAGATAATTTGCATATTTTCCTTGAGTTCAGAATTATTCCCACTGAAGGTATCAATGCACCAAATATATCACCTACAATTTCAGAAAAACTAGCTCTTTTACTACGTATTAATTCACTATTGTTTTCATTGCTTCCAGTGTTTCTTTTTACGTGGTATATTTTTGGAAAAACTATTCCAAAATAACAACTTCCATACCACCGTGCAGGAAGCCTAAAGTAAGCCTTATTCCCGCATACATAATAGATTCCTGGAAAAACTGAATCTGTTCCTCCTTTGAGTCCCCAACCTCCAAGAATTAAAAAATTGTGTTCACATTCACTGGTACCGATGAAAACATTGTTATAGCCAGTCTTTAACCTATGTAGACAAATTTTCCCTTTCTTTACGAAATCCAGAGCCCTAGCAGCTTGAGCTTTGCCAGGTGTATAACTTCCTTCTTTCTCTGCCCAAGGTGGTAAATGAGCCTTATGCTCCAAAGCTTTCTTTTGGAAATCTTGTCTTCTATCTTCTACTAAATTCAAAAATATCTTCTATTCTTCTAATAATGAACATGTTAGATTGTGTCTATGTGCATGTGTTATGTCTATCGATTTCATTGTTAAGAAAAACTCTCCCATAAACTGTGCGTCTTTACTACTAAGCACTGGGTTCATACTCTTGCGAATCGGAACCTCAGAAAATATCACACCTAAATTTGAATAATAATACTGCAGTCTACCTGTTCTAGAAAATAAACTTGTTAATACACTACATGTGATGCCATATGTCAGTGGTAAGTGATGGTATGTTAATCCTTCCGCTACTGATTCAGGTAACTTCATACAGACATAACAATTACTAACTTCCATTGTGTCTACATACTGAAACAATAACTTTGTGAAAACATTTAAACTAGTGTCGTTATCAGCTATTTCATGATGAATTTCTGCCTCATCTTCTGCCACTAGTTCTACTCTATTGCCCTTCATGTTTGCTGTCCTCCCTTTAGTTTCATTATTAATCTTCTTATCTATTATCATAAGGTAAGGAACTGCTACAATCAGGACTAACCATACTATAAGCACCAATACTAGACTACATATGCAGATTGCACAGCATCTTCTACAACAATTTCGTTTTGGTCTCCCAGTAACTCTATCATCAGGCATTTTTCGACAAGGAAGATTGCTCTTCTTATCTCTTCTTCTTTTCTTTAGCTTCTTCTTTTGTTTAGTCAGGGTGGTCTTGTTTCTTCTTCGTACGTTAGTTCTGCACTTGTTCCTTCGCCACCACTGTCACTTGACTCTGAGCTTTCAAAATCTTCAAGAATAATATAAGTCCAGTCAGGACCCTTGAATTTGTTATTCACAAGTCTCAGTCTTTTAATTTTTCTTTTTCCTGACTTTTTCTCTTGTTCTGTTTGACTTGTCACTTCAGGTACTTGTTCTGGATCTTCACTTCTGGTTGTTATGTGGTACTTTACTCTTTTAATGACACTTGGCCAATGATCTCCTTTTCTTGTTTTCTTTGTTGGCACTGTTTCTTTGTTTTCGTCTTCCGCGATCTCGTTATCTTCACCCCTTAATACTGTTTTGTTTTCTTTGATTACTGCTTCTTTTGTTTGTTCTTTTTCAGGTCTGATTGGTTTCTCTATAACAGCTCCACTGTGAGTTTCCAATAATTGACCTTGTTCTTTATTTATTACTTCAAGTTCATTAGTTTAAATGTTTTCTTCTTCTGTGTACTCTTCTTGATCTAACTTATTCTGATCAGGGTCTATTGCACTGTGTACTTCTGCAGCCTGATCGGATTCTTCTAGACCTGTCTGTCCCTCTTCAAAGTTTATTAAATCTTCACTGTTTTGAGTCCAATTTTCTTTGCCTATCTGACCTTGCTCAGGTTCTCTTATTGTCTTTTCTTCTGGTACCTGAGCTGCTTCTTCTTCACCTATCTGATCTTCTTCAATTTCTTCCAATTTCACTTGACTTCTTGTTCTGTGGTATACTTCAGGAACTTCTACCACTGGTATCCAATCCTGACTTGTGCTCGGTTGTTCTCCGTCAGCTTCTCTCGAACCTCTAGCTTGAGATTCCTCAGCTGGGCAACCTTCAGCTTCTTCAGTGATTGGCGTTGTCTGTAGATTCTCTTCTTCAGGTTCTGGTACTCTCTTTGTGTGGCTTACGTGAATCCAATTAGGAAATCTTGCACACTTCACTGCTCTATTGGTGGTCAATATGACTTGACAAGGTCTGCTCCACCTGGGTGATAGACACGTTTCTCTGGTGTGATTCTTCACTACCACCCAATCACCAGGATTCAGATCATGTTCTAGTTCAGGCTGCCTGGAAACTGCGTCTTCTCCAACCTGATGAGAGACAGAACGCACGAGGTCAGCCAATCCTTTGCAATAATCCAGAACCATATCATCAGATATATTTACTAATTTGTTTGTGGGAACATGTGTTTGTCTCATTGCTCTTCCCATCATTATTTCATGGGGGCTCAATCCTGTCGTTCTGTCAGGTATGCTTCTTATTCCCATCAAGACAAGTGGCAATGCGCCTGGCCACTCTAATGATGTTGATGCACACATTTTTCCCAATCTTGACTTTATAGTGCCATTCAATTGTTCAACCACTCCAGAAGCCTCTGGGCGATATGCACAGTGCAATTTCTGTTTGATTTGAAATGCTTCACAGATTATCTGGATCACTTCACTATTAAAGTGTTTTCCTCTATCTGATTCCAAAGATACTGGAAAACCAAATCTTGGTATGAGCTCTCG
This sequence comes from Calotriton arnoldi, assembly GCA_963921515.1. NCBI lineage: Eukaryota > Metazoa > Chordata > Amphibia > Caudata > Salamandridae > Calotriton > Calotriton arnoldi. Next base: position 673,196 of record CAWUFW010009063.1, on the reverse strand, counting down.
TAGCAACAGTTTTGCGACTGTAATGCTGTCATTTCTTCTAGTAGGGTAAGCCTCCACCCACTTTGAAAACAGGCACACTATGACTAGTACATATTTCAGCCCTCTACATGGTGGTAACTGTATGAAGTCAAACTGGAGTCTTATAAATGGGCCTTCTGCCTTTCCAATCTTTCCAAACCCAATTATCGTTTTCCTGCCTGGATTGTGCATTTGGCAAGTTAGACATCTCTGGCAAAGACTCTCTGCAACAGCCCTGAATTTGGGATTGTACCAATTTTGTCTGAACAGCCTAATCATTGCATCTCTCCCTATGTGTGTGTCTCCATGATGCATTCTAGCCATTTGTGAGAGTAAACAGTCTGGCATGACTGGTCTGCCATCTGCACTGATCCACACTTCATCATCTCCCCTTTGGGAACAACCTACTTTAATCCACAGATTCTTTTCACTTTCATCAACCTCATCTTGCAATTTCTTAACTTCATTCCAAGTTTCTGGTGGCATATACAGCATAAGTTGGCAGCTGATTCCCATTCTTTCCACCCTCTTATTGACTGACGTTCTGGCACAATATTGAGCCACCAGATCCGCATATCTGTTGCCGACTACCACCCAGTCATCTCCTGACTGGTGTGCGGCACATTTCACCACAGCCAATTCTTTTGGTGATTGTATTGCTTCTAGCAATTCCCTTACAAATTGTCCATTTTTAATGGGGGATCCTGAAGAAGTCATGAAATCCCTCTGCATCCATAGTTGGCCAAAATCATGCACAACCCCGTAACCATATTGACTATCAGTAAATATAGTTACTCTCTGATTCCTCCCAATTTTGCAAGCTTTTATTAATGCAATCAATTCAGCTACTTGTGTAGATTTTACTCCTGGTAAATAGGATGCTTCGACTATTCCAGTTAATTCACATACTGCATAGGCAACAGTTAGTTTACCATCTTCATGTCTTTGACATGATCCATCGACAAATAGCTCCCTGTCTGGCTTTTTAAGAGGCTGTTCCTCAATGTCTGGGCGTGGTTTTGTACATAATTCTGTAATCTGTACACAATCATGTTCAGCTTCTTCGTCATCTTTATTTGTTTCATGATATGGGTCTGGCAATAGAGTTGCTGGATTTATTATCGTGCACCTTACCATAGTCACATTCTCAGCACCCATTATTATTCTCTCATATTTAGTCAGCCGACTAGGAGTAAGATGCTGAGTTCGGGTTCTGGTCAACAGAATCACAACTGCATGTGGAACATACACTTTTACAGGGTGTCCCATCACAATTGACTCGCTTTGTTCAATGCTCAAACAAGTTGCTGCTACTGCTTTTAAGCATCCTGGCAACGCGGCTGCTACTGGGTCCAATGTAGCAGAAAAATACGCTATAGGACGTCTGTCTAGTCCATGTCTCTGAGTTAGGACAGAAAGTGCACCGTTTTCTCTCTCTTGACAGAATAATGCGAATTCTCTTTTATAATCAGGCATGCCTAAGGCAGGTGCTGAACAAAGTGCGTTTCTCAATTTTACAAAAGCTTCTACACTTTCATCCTCCCACTCAACAGGGTCCTTTGCTTTCTTTTTCGTCATGTTAATTAAGGGCTTAGCCAACATGGAAAAATTTGGTATCCATTGTCGACAGTATCCTACTATTCCTAGGAACATTCGCACTTGTCTTTGGGTTACAGGCATTTGCATTCTCTTTATTAATTCTACTCTTTCAGATGTTATTCTTCTTTTTCCCCTCTCAATTTGATGTCCCAGATATTTAACTGCTGTCCTGCAAAACTGTAACTTTTCAGGTGAGACTTTATGCCCTTCCTCAGCCAAAAGATTTAATAATGCTATGGAATCAACAACACAGTCTTCTCTGGTGGTCGACGCCACTAATAAGTCGTCGATATATTGAACTAAAACTGAGCTTCCTGGCATTACTAATTTTTCAAGGCACTTTTTCAGTATCTGGTTGAAAATGGAAGGACTTTTGGTGTACCCCTGAGGAACACGATTCCACACATATACTTTATTCTCAAATTTGAATGAGAAAAGATACTGGCTGTCTGGATGCAATGGTATTGAAAAGAATGCTTGACATAAATCAATTACTGTGAACCTTCCTGCATTCCAAGGAATCTGATATAGGATTACTGCAGGATTTGGTACTATAGGACAACATGGTTCTACAATCTTATTTATTTTCCTCAGGTCCTGAACAATCCTATATTTTCCACTAGGTTTCTTTAGTCCCATGATTGGTGAATTGCATGGGCTACTCATTACTTCTTTTAGAATATTTTGTTTTACCATTCGATTGATTTCTTCAATGACTCCTGCTTTTACTTCTGCACTCATTTTGTATTGTTTAGTATTTGGAAAAATTGCACCTTCTTTTACAGTAATTTGAACTGGATCTATTTTTGCCATAAGTCCTGCTTCTTTTCCGGTGAAATCCCATACTATTTGATTTACTGTACCTTTTAATTCTTCTGGCAACTCATCTTTTGTTATTAACGAAAACATTTCATCTATTTCTGTACCTTGTTTTGCAACCATAATTTTATATACATGGTCCTCATCTGGTGTCTGAACTGCCACACCATCCGGCGTGCAGAAAATTGTACAGTTCATTTTGCACAATAAGTCTCTACCTAATAAATTCACTGGGCTAGAATCGCACACTACAAATTGGTGCATTTCTCTGAAGTTTCCAATTTTAACTTCCATTGGTTCGGTAAGAGGTGTTCTAATTCTTTGATTAGCTACCCCCACTACTTGGATATCTTCACCAGAGAGAGGAAGGTCTGGGATGTCTGCTGATCTCACAGTAGACCTGGTAGCACCAGTGTCCAAAAGGAAAGTAATATCATTACCTTTCACATTCCCTTCAACATATGGACCAGACTGATCTACCTGTAAGGATGCGCCAAGTACGCACTCCTTCTTCCCCTCTCCTAGGCACCGTCATGAGTAGGAGTCACTGAAATTGTCCTGCAAAAGAAATTGTGATGTCATATAATCATTCTTACCACTTCCTCCTGGGTATCCGATGTCTGTACCGTGTTTTGCTCTGCTTACATTACCCTGAACAGGTGGAGGTGGCAACTGACTCTGGGGATTTACACCCTGCTGTGAGTCATTCTGCGTCTGTGGATTTAAGTTTTGATCTGGGCCATTATTATTTCGAATCTTTTTACACTCGTCCTTCCAATGCCCCAATTATCCGCATCCATGACAAGGAAATTTCTTTTTAGCTTCTTCTCTACTCATTCGTCCTCTAAATTTTCCACCATTCCCAGTATCACCACTCGTTCCAGAATCTTTTCCTGAATTTTCACTCGGATTTTCCAAATGAATTCCCTGCTTCTCTGCCATTTTCACTTGTGCCCACATCACTTTCTCCTGCAATTTCTTATGTCTATCCTCAATATCGTCTCCAAAATATTTCGCATATTTCAAAATTTCATCTATGGGCTTTCCCTGCCAACACAGCATGTGTTGTTTAATCATCTGGCAAATCTCTGGCTTCAGACCGTAAACAAACCGATACACAAACTGACTCATGTTTTTGTCTCCAATGTCCTCAAATCCACTATACTGTTTAAACACCTGTAATAGGCGCTCATAGTAAGAATGTACTGTTTCACTGGCTTCTTGGGTGGTTCGATCTATTTTTACCCAATCTGTTTCTTTCGGGGGTATTATCACCTGCTGGTACTTTTTCATCACATCACTTGCCGGGGCACCTGTCTTTGGATCGCTGGGATATTCATCACTTGGCCAATCCACTGTGATCTTACAATCTGTCCATAAATCGGCAGGTACCACTATGTCAAACAGACCATCCAAATCCTTCAACAATACCTTTGACACCTTCACAAACCTTTCAACCTGCTTGTACCATTCAATTGGCTTTTCCCTCAGCTTTGGAAAATCATTCGTAAATGATAAAATATCCTGTCTGCTCCATGGGACATGTACATATCCTCCTCCCGCAACTTCTCGCATTGGATACATTTGATCTGCTTTTCCTGCTTCCTTCATTACATATTCAGATGCTGTTCTACTTGTTCGTGCCTCTTCCTTTTTCTTGGCCCACCTAGATCTCCATTTATCTAGATCTCCCAATTTTTGTAAAACTAACATTAATTCTCTTCTTTGTAGTCTTCTTCCAGATGCATTCATATTTTCTAAATCTTTGTCTGAAAATTCTGCTCTATAGGGTTTCTGTAGTACTTTTGATCTCCCTATTTTGATTCCCATCTGTAGTGCTAGATTGGACAATTTTTCATGAAATAACCTCACATTTCTAGTGATACTTCTGCACAGGAACAATAATTCTTCTTCATCATAGGTATTCAAGCGTTCTACTCCTACATTTCCTGCTATTATTTCTTCTAATTCAACTTTCAATTTATGGATATCCAGTATTTTCGGAGGTGTGCACTGTTTGACTGACCCTTGTACCCATCTTTCTAGATCTTCAGGTGTTACTATGGTGGCACTCTTTGCCCCTGATGAAGTTATTAAACTTACATCTTTTGAACACTCAGGTACCTCTTTTCTAGGAGTGCCCTTTACTGGACCTCTGATAGGCAAGTCCATGAGAGATATTGTGGAATCACAATCACTAAATTGATCTTCAATTATTACTGGAGTTTCATGTTGTGTATGATTTAAAGGAGTATTCATAGGAGTGGGTACAGGTATCAATGGAGGGCAGTTTCCTTGAGTACCATATAATGGAACTACTGGACCAATTGTTACAGGAATAGTCAATGAATCAGGATGTACTTTTATCTGAGTTATTTTCCGTACTAATTCTGCTCTGGTCTTTTCTAAAGCTTCCTTTTCTTTGTCATGAAGTATTCTAGTCGGGGTAAATTCATGCATTACCTTTGGTACCATTGGAGTTTGTGGTGGTGCACTAGGAGGGCATCCACTTGTCCCTTCCTGATATGGTGGGGGATTTCTTAACATTTCTTCCATAAATTCATCTTCTGAATCCTCATTTCTCATTAAATGTTTTGTCTTTTCTGTACATTTTCCTCCTGATTTCTCTCCTTCTGTGAATAATGGATACAGTCCCTCTGTAATCATTGCCCTTCTCCATTGTTTCATCTGACCTTCTCTCGACTCACGTAAATATCTGGGATAAAATCCTGGGTAACTCCTATTACTTCTAGATCGGTCACGTTCAAACGCCTCAGTTTCCCACTCTTCTAAAGCTTCATATTGAGTTAATCTTGGTCTGGGTTCTAAGTCATTCATCCTTAATCTCAAATTTTGAAGAATTCGCCCATTGAACGTGCCATTTTCAGGAAATGCTAATACTCTATCATTTTTGGTGTATTCTATCCAATTCTCCATCCATACACAAGTATGATAACCTCTCTCCATCATCATGAATGATGCTGGCGTTTTAGCTGGTGGAATAATAATTCCTTCTCTAGTTTTGATTGGTTTGTCCTTTTTAAAATAATTCTTAATCTTTTGTAAGAATGAAATTTTTCTTCTTTCTCCGTACATTCTATCTAATCTTCGGTGTACAAAATTATATTCTGCAAAACCTAGGAATCTCCTATCCGGACGAGTTCCTATTAAAGTCGGATCGCGTTTTAACATGCAATCCTTTCTCCACTAAGAATTTCGCTTTTATTATTTCGACCAATCAAATGTCTGCTAACTTTTATTTCCGAACCAATCCTTGCGCGGCCTTTTGGTGACGTTTCTCTGTCAACTCCTCCTTTACAATCTGCTCTTTTCTGTCCTCGCTGGTTTAACCAATCCCAGCGCGGCACCTGTGACGTCAGTACCACTCCTGACTACTGACCCCTCCTTTACAAGAGTCTCTCCACACCCGCTGCTTCAACCTACCACAGCGCGGCGTTTTGTGACGTCAGCTCCCTCTCCGGCAACTGACCCTCCCTTTAACAAAAAATTTACGCACACTTATTTTCTCTATAAATCTTAATTAAATTTCAGTAACAACGTAAAAACATTCGCTATCGTGCCAGTTTCCACTAATTTCGAAAAAGATAGTTTCTTCTCACACTTAGTAAAACTTTTCAGTTTACTAAGACATACACTACGAGTAAAACACTTCCGTCTACTCTTCACACAAGCTCCAGAAGTACCTGTTACTTCTCCAATGTTACCCTTACTAGGTGATATAACATCAAATTTTTATCAGCGTACCCTTTTTGCTATTACTCGCACGCATAGAGTCCCTAACAAGTACTTGAAGTCCTGCTTAACTTCTCAGTACTATTTCTGCCTGACAGATAACCTCACTGCAGTATGGCTTCCACTTGCCACCCACTATTCTTTTTACCTACCCCGGGGTATTCTGGACAACATAAAACAAACTCAAAAATAAGCGGAATGTTAGTTCATAAAAATACAAATAAAATTCTCACTACCCAATTAACAAAGAGTAACCCTAACAGTCCTCTGCTTACCAGAAAACTGATCCAGCGCGATATTAGCAAACAGCATTCATACACCATATACTCACTTGGGCCCATACATTCATACTACACTAATACTTACGCTGGAGTGTCAGTTGTACTCTTTTATCAAAAATCCCTGCTACCAATTACCTTCTGATTGAAGAGTAATAACTTACCAATGGATCCTCTGCTAATTGGGAAGTTTAAAATGAGTGACATTCAATATAATACATAATTCTGAAATAACCACTGAATCAGGAAGTTTTAAAAGGTTTATCTAAAGTTTAGCAGAGTAAAATACAGAAAACACGGTACTTGATCAAAATACCCAAGAGAAAGCATAGGAACGAATTCTCTAATAAATGACAGTATTTAAGAAAATATGAGAGGATAGAAACAGCAGCGCAACTAAAGGTTGCAGTATAGTTACCTAAATACGAGAACCAAGCCCCTTAGCCAAGGAGTTGGAAAGAATAGGACCCTGGAAGGATGAAGAGCAAAGACCTCCTTCAGGATCAGGACAGGACTGGTGACCTCTCTATAACGACGCCTGCGCCGTTCCCCTCTCTGGCACTCGACTTCTCCTCAATTCTCCCGTTCTAATGGACTCCGCCGCCCCCTCCTCAGGACCTCTTCTGGATAGGGATTCAGTCAGCAACCGATCAGCATGGCAGCCTGGAGCTCTTCTGTATGTTCTGAGAGTCTGTGCTAACAGCATGGACGCCTGTTTTCTGCAGCATTTCCGTGGAATCTAGCTCTGACTAATTAACTAATGCTATATTCTATTATACCCTTCTACGCCCATGTACCGCCCCTTAATGTTGCTAAAATATGGGGCCACTACTTCTGATTGGACAGGGACAGGGGGTGGATTCTCGTACCATGTCAAATTTGGCCTAAATTGTGAAGCCTATTGTATTTAGCTTCCCGCCCCTTCAAATTAATACATTCACTTTATTTCCCACCCGTCTCACGACAAATGTTATACAATATACAGGGGAAAAGTATCAATTTTGTCCTCCGGAAACATAGTGTACATCATCTTCGGCCAATAGGTCGTGGCCTTGGGAGACGTCCAAGTTGACTTCACTTGGCAGGCACACAGGACACATGCGCAGAACCATCTGTCTCTCGAGGTTCAAGTCACCAACCCAGGCCCAATTTTACGAATTACTAAAAGTGCAAGAAGAAAATATTAAAATCACAAATAAAATGTTTCACTGTATGCCCACTTTCCCTACTCTATTCCCATTTAATTATAATCCTATCCTGCATTAGTAGCATTAAGAAAACGACAATTTAATAATGACATGAGAGCAAGCTTAAGCATGTGAAAACATTAAGCGGCCATTTTAATGCACACTGCGCAGAAGCAGAAGTTTCGCACCAAGCAAAGAAAGACGTCACACCATGTGATCAGGTTGCGACATGCGCAATGAAGTCCCGCGCTTTAGCGGCCATTTTGGTTTATAGACAAGCGTTATTCATTAGTAAAACACATAGGCAAGCGTCTATCCCTTTTGTGTTTGTGAATGCAAAGATTAGTATTAACAATACAAGTTTAATAATTTAATACTATGAAGAGGATTGCATACAAGCAAGTTTCATTTTGAAACCTTGCTCCATCATTACCTTGGAAGAGATGGAAGCCTTTATTTGACTCTTATTTGTTAGCTATTGGGGGAGAAAAGTTTTCAGCTTTAAGGAAACAAGCTACACTATTACATAACTTGGGAGTTGAGGGCAGACATGTTTACGACAGTTTGGATGAAATTGTTTTGGGACGTGGAGAGGGTGAACCTGAGAATGTATATGACATGTCTGTTATGATGCTTGAAAAACATTTTTGTTAAAAAATTAATGTGGTTTTAGAACGCCCCACATTTTTTTCTAGAGTTCAAGGTAAGCAAGAGAAGATTGGCAGCTATGTGGCTACTTTGAAAACGTTGGCTCGTACTTGTGAGTTTGAACAACTCACTGATTCTCTTGTTAGGTATCAGATCGTCAGGTGCACCAATGATGTAAAGGTTCAACAAAAACTTCTTGCTAAGAATCCAGACCTCAAAGAAACTTTATCTATTGTTGAAAGCATGGAATATACAAATATGTGGGTGCGCGAAATCAAAGTTGAGAAGAGTAGTGATGTCACTGTAGAGGAGAAAGCTATTGATGCGGTTAAGAAAGATGATCTCAAAAGAGATGATACTAAGGGGGCATTCAAGGGGACTCATAACGAGAAGGATAGAAAGCCTTCTGACTTGGAACAGACCAGTTCTAAGTACAGATTTCCTGATTCAGAACGCTCTGGGTCCAAGAACAATAGACCTGGTTTTAAATGCTTTAGGTGTGGGAGTGAGAATCACCTGCCCAACAGCCCCAATTGTTTTGCAAGATCAGTTGTTTGTAACAAATGTGGAAAAAGGGGTCATTACGCACGTGTGTGTCGTGGTAACAGGAACCAAATGGTACGTTGTGTTGAAGAGGAGAGAAAATGTGTGTGTAGTGTAAAAGAGGACGGAGTTGTAGATGGTGACAAGCTGGACATGCCTGTGTGTGAGGTGTTAATTGGTGGTGAACGTTTTCCCGTTTTGGCTGATTCGGGGTCACCTTATACCATGGTGGGTGATGCCAATTGGGACTCTGTTTTTGGTCTTGACAAAGTTGAACTGTCTCCTCCCGACATCAATCCTGTTGGATATGGTGGAGTCAAGATTGATGTTTTGGGGTATGTTGTTAAGAGAATTCGGTTCAAGGACAGAGAGACTGTGGGGAAGGTGTATGTGGCACAGAGGGGGGATAATCTACTTGGGTGGAGACATCAAAGAGATATGGGGATCACTTTGGATCCCAATTCACCTGAGAAGGTATTGCTTTTATCCTCTGGGTCATTGGCTGATAATGTTAGTTCACAGTTCTCCAAAGTTTTTAGTAATGGTTTGGGTTTGCTCAAAAATGTTGAACATAAAATTATTCTGAAACAGAATGCTCAACCTTTTGTTAGTAAAGTGAGAAAAGTTCCCCATATGATGATGGATCCTTTAGATCAGGAACTCAAGAGATTGCTGGCTGCAGGTGTCATTGAAGAGATTGAGTGTTCTGAGTGGTTGGCCCCCATTGTTTTGGCACCCAAAGACGGGGGCAACAGTGTTCGCATGTGTGTGGACTTACGCGGATTGAATAAACATATTTGGGTGGACAGGCAACCTTTGCCAAACATTTCTGAGACTCTTGCTCTGATTAAAGATGCTAAGGGGCCGATTCCGATTCGGGCCGGAAATCTCTCCGACCGAGCCGGACCCGGAGAGATTTCCGACCGAATCGGACCCGTGCAGTCCGACCGAACGAGTACGATGCGTCCGTATGTTATCGGACTCGAGTCGGTCGGACTCCCATTGAAGTCAATGGGAGCCGGTCGTACAACGCGTACGCGGGCTCCCATTGACTCAATGGGTGCGAGTCGGACAAGTGCGCCCCCTACAGCGGGTACGCGGCGAGGCGACTCGCGCCATACACGCACAGGTAGGGGGACCCATGGGTCCCCCTGTGTGCGACTCGCGCGGCTACGCGTACAGGGGGGTCCGACACGGACCCCCAAAGTACGGCTCCGACAGCTCTTACGAGCCGGACGGCGCGGCTCGGTCGGACTCGCCCGCGGCGCGCATCGTACTTACCCGGCCGGGAAACGTCTCCATTGCGCGGTGCGAAGTCGAGTCCGAGCGAGTCGGTCGGAGCGGTTCGAGCCGGGAGCGAGTCGGTCGGAGCGGTCGGGATGCCCGGACGAGTCGGTCGGCAATTTCGCATCATACTCGCCGGCCGGACCCGCGTACGGTTCGGTCGGGAAACAGGGCTCCGAATCGGATCCGGTAAAGCCGAATCCTATTCGGAGCCCTACCGGCCGAGATCGGAATCGGCCCCTAAGTGTTTTAGCGTAATGGACTTATCATCTGCATACCACCAAGTTTTACTGCATCCGGATTCCAGGCATTTGACATAATTTGTGACGCCTCTGGGGGCTTTCAGATTCATTCGCATGCCCTTTGGCCTAGCATCTGCTGCGGCCTGCTTCAAGAGGGTCATGAATAAAGTCTTGGAGGGATTGTCTAAAGTTCTCATTTTCCAGGATGACATTCTTGTCTACGGGAAGGATCCACAAGAACATGACAAACAGCTGTGGAAAGTTTTACAGCGACTTCAAGATGCAGGTCTGGTCATTAAAAAAGAAAAGTGCAAATTTCGTGTGTCTTCTGTAAACTATTTAGGACACACAATTTCTGGTGAAGGGATCAGTCCTAAATTGGATCTTGCCAAAAGCATTGTGAAGGCACCTGTACCTGTTAACAAAAGATCAAGTTCAATCATTTATAGGGTTGGCAGAAATCTGCTCCAAGTTTGTTCCGAATTTTGCGTGTGTCTCTTCTCCCCTCAGATTGTTGCTCAAAAAGGGAGCTCAATTTTCATGGTCTGATGATTGCTCTTCTGCTTTCAACTCCATTAAAAGTGTGATTGGTCCCATGCCTACCTTGGGGCATTTTGATGCTTGCAAAAAAGCTATTCTGTCCCTTGATGCCAGCATTTTGGGTTTGGGGGCGGTTTTATCACAAGTTGTGGATGGTGAGTCCAGGATAGTTGCCTTCGCTTCTCGCTCACTCAGGGGTGCTGAGGAGCATTACTCTGTGATTGAGCGCGAGGCGTTGGCAGTTTTCTGGGCCATCCGTCACTTCAAGTTTTATCTTTGGGGCATCCCTTTGGTTGTGAGGACTGATCATCGTCCCTTGTGTCAAATTTTCACATGTAGAGAAATTGACAATATTTCTCCTAGAATCAAACGTTGGATGGAGGGGTTGTCTGAGTTTAATTTTGTTGTTGAATATGTGCCTGGACAAAAAAATGCTATTGCAGATTGTCTTTCCAGGTTACCTCTAGATCAATGTGGTGTCGAAGTGGATAATTCTCTTGTAGCATGGGTGCATGAGTCTGCTGTTAGTTCTGATGAATGGTCTTTTGCTTCCCGGAGTGACAGTGAGTTAGAAATGGTCAGAGAATTTTCAGTCAAGGGGTGGCCAGCAGACAAGGATGTGCCTGATTCTTTTAAATGTTTCTTTAATGTTAAGGATGAGTTGTGTGTTTTTGATGACAAGTTGTTGAGGGGTAATCGAGTGATACCTCCTCGTGACCTTAGGTGCAAACTTATCAACTTAGCCCATGAGGGACATCTAGGGAGGAATCTGACCAAGGCAAGGGTTCGTGAGTGGTACAGGTGGCCGACCATGGATCGGCAGGTTGAAGAGGTTGTCAAAGACTGTTGGGAATGTGCGTACAGCGACAAGAGTAAAAAGACTCGAACTGCACCTCTCTCGCCTGTGGAAGTTCCCTCTGAACCATGGTCCAAGTTGGGTTTGTACATTGCTGGGCCCTTTGAGTTATTTGCTCCTGATGAGCGCTATGTGCTGTTGTTGGTGGACTACACTTCCAAGTGGGTGGTTACCAAATGTGTGCCTGTTGTCAACTCTAGAACTGTTATTGAATTTCTCTCTGAGGAGTTTTCCAAAGAAGGTGTTCCCAAGCACCTGATCACTGATAATGGGGTCCAATTCATCTCGCATGAGATGAACACATTCCTAAGAGAATTATCCATCACTCACTTCAAGACGGCTTTGTACTCGCCGCACGCCAATGGTTTGACTGAAAGAATGAATAGGTTGGTCAAGTCTTGTGCTCAGAGGGCGTTGCAGACTAGGTCTACCCTCAAAAAGATGCTCAGAGAGACATGGTGGGCTCACCGCAATACCCCCAATTGTTTAACTTCTGTTTCTCCTTTTCAATTCTGAGAGGCAGGAAACCTCATGATAAGTTGAGCCCTGCTTGGTTAAGATTGGATGTGAATGATGTGAAGATGAATGAGGATGTTGATTCCAGACAGAGACAGCACCAGGAAAAATACAAGAGCAGGTTTGATCAGAAAAATTCCTCTTTCCTCGAACGCTGGTGTGTTGGTGATGAGGTGTTGATCAGGAATCCTGGTTTTTTGAAGAAGGGTCGTTCACGGTTTATGGGGCCATCAAGGAAGTCAGGAAGAATGTTGTCGTTTTGGATTCTGGTGAGGTACGGAGCATGTCTAGGTTAGTTAAATGGCAACATGGTTCCAATGCTCATCGACGTGATCGAGGTTTGGTTTCAAGAGGATTTGAGTGTCCTGATGTTGCATGTGATGAGCCTGTTTCCGACATTCCTGATCTAGGAAGTCACAGGAGGTTGAGATGCAGACCGACCTGGCACAAAGACTATGAAATATTCTAGATATTTATGTTTGCTACACTTGCAGTTTGTTTCACTGCGGTCAAAAGAAAAAAATAATTGTTCTAGTTATTTATGACTGTCACATTGTATATTTTGCTTTCTCTGCAGTTTAAATTTGTTATTGTAACTTCCAATATTGTTTTTCCTTTTTATTGTATGGGAGGGAGATGTGTTGTGGTCTACTTACCTCTCTTTCCCTTCTTCCTCCATATTCCTACCTTGCCCTTTTTCCCTTTCTATCGCTGTGCTGGGATGTGTCTCTACATTCCATATGTCATAACTTGACTACAGAATGTAATGTTCTGAACTGATCTCAGGCAGTTGGAGCTGAGCTGCTGTCTGAGCTGGTGGTCTTATACTTGGACTTCTGAATAAATCTACTTAAGCTTCCAGTGTGTCCCTGGACTTCTTTACACCACCACTGCCCCCGGGTGGGACTCTGACCTGTATATTACCATAGAGAATGGCTGTGGCACAGGAGAGTCTTGCTCCAGCGCTGTGTGTGCCTTGAACTGTGTAGGATACAGCCAATAAAAAGCAAACTGTGCTGGTGTGCAAAAATTGTATAAGGTCACATGTGGCGCACAGAGGCCCCCTTGCTTGAATGGCAGAGTGAGGATCTCGCAGGTAATCCTGGGCTGCTGCCTAACCCATGCCAGCGTCACCAGGCTCGACCGCAGTTTTCGCCTAAAGCTGCCTGTAAGCGGGAGGGGAAGGTTACTGAACAAATAGAGAAATTTAGGCAATATAACCATTTTCGCTATGGCCAGGCGCCCCACCACAGACAGTGGGAGACGAGTCCATGAAACAACCCGGCTCTCCAGCCATCCCATCAGACACCCATAATTAGACCTCCAAAGAACATCTATCTCCCTGCTTAACCATATTCTCAAATATTTAATTGGTTCCTTTGCCCAGTGAAGGGGGAATTCTGAGGGGAACTCCTCAGTGGCATCAGTAAGTGGAAACACCACCAACTTAGCCCAATTTATAGAAATTGCCATCATATCATATCACCCATAAACTTGCAGGGACCTGTCACCTAGCCTTGGTGCTCCAATGAATAAATTGGAGGCCTCATATGTGGTCGAACCACCCTAATAAGAGACCAGGACTGGATTGGCACCACATGGCAGGGCAAGACTCTCAGATGGCAGAGTCCAGGTACTGTAGCCGGTGAGTTGGAAGTCTTTTATGTCCCTGACACTTCTAACAGGAGGCAATACAGCAAGCCCTTGGAGTCACTTTGGTTCTGGGGTGTAGAGATGCATGTCCAGTCCTTCTCACTCCCAGGCAAGACGGACAGAAGGTCAGCAAAGCAGGAGTCCAACAGAGTAGTAGTCCAGCAGAGTGGTAGTTCCTTCACCAGCCAGCAGTCTTTCTTCTTGGCAGACTATCCACAGGTCTAGAAGTGTACTGAGTTGACGGTATCAGAGGTCCATTGCTTATACCCACTTGTGGCTTTGAAGTGGGGGAAACTTCAAAGAGATGCCTTTGAAGTGCACAGAGTCCCTGCCCTGGCTCCAGACTTACTACAGGGGGTCTGCAGCCCTTTGCGTGGGGACAGGAAACAGTCTATTCAGGTATAAGTGTCAGCTCCTCCCTCCCATCCTGCCCAGTTTGGACCTTCAGGATGTAGATGGCCAATCAGTCACGCCTAAGCTCCCTTTGTGTGTGGCTGTCTAGAGGGAATGCACAAAGCCCAGCTGTCACCCACCCCAGATGTGTATGCAGAGGCAGACAGAAGACACCAAATGGCTAAAGTAAGAGAATGCCAACTTTCTAAAAGTGGCATTTTCAGAATTACAATTTAAAATCTAACTTCACCATAAGTTGGGATTTTAAATTGTGATTCCAGAGACACTAAATATGGGGGTCCCATCTCTTCCCCATTGGAAATTACACTTATAAGATGGAATAAGCAATACCAATGTTAACCTATAGGAGAGATAGGTCTTGCAGTAGTGAAAAACGATTTTAAGAGTTTTTCACTACTAGGACACGTAAGACTTAAAAGTACATGTCCTGCTCTTTAAACACAACACATCCTGCCCTTGGGCTGTCCAGGGTTTACCTTAGGGGTATTAAAAAGGAAAGTTTGGGTCTGGAAAGAGTGTTAACTTGGAAAGCTCTAAAGGGAAGGGTACGATGCACACCTTTTTTAAAGAACTAACCATAAACCGTTTTATCAAATGATAAACTTATTGTTGTGTGGTATGCTGGAAAGTGTCCTGTCTGCTACAAGTATATAATATCATAAAGAACCAGACATTTTCATTATTAATTTCAACAATTTCTTAGAAAATACTTTCTAAACATAATACAAATTGGCATAAATACTGCCACCGTTTTCCATTTTCAAAATCATTTTACAATCCAAAACTATTTTCTTTATGTGATGTGCGCCCAATGTATTTCGGAATCTGATGATTCCTTCTTCAGGGGTAACTAAAAACAAAGTTGAAAGACAGGGGAAATATATTCAATATTAAGCAAATTTTTTAAGTGATCAACAATGTCAATAAAAATGTATAAAGCAAGAGTATTGAGAGCGAAAACCCAAACTCAAACCCATTACTGAAAAAGTGTGCTGTTGTAAAAACAGACTCTAAATCAAATCATGTATCCAGTGATTGAATAAGTGAAATTTGTAATCAACTCAATAGGTTTCAAAGTACTTTAAAATATACCAACACCGCATTGTGTAAAGTGTTCCGAACAATAATGCGCTTAGGCTGACCGCTAGTGTGCCATAATTCAAACGTTTAGTGAAAGTTATGACACTCACGTTGCACAAAAATGATTGCAAGACCAAATGGAAGAAGACACACAATGTAGTGATGAATGCTGTTCCTCATTTAATGATCATGCTTTCCTACAACATGAGGAAACAGAGTTGTTGACATTTTATGGATAATTTAAATCCATTTATTACGTATGCTGTACGGTGTTAAGGAGTGCCCTAACTGTTTGCCTAAGTTTCAAAGACATCTTGTGTCATGTAGTTCCTATAGTACCCCTGCAGGACCTACGCGTTTGGATAACATATACTGCAGGCTTGGTGGCAGATTAACTCTGAGCACCCCCACCGGTTTTGCATTAGCTAGCTCGCAGTGCCACTAGTGTCTCCGCTTATCAGGGAGAGATTAGTTTCTGGCAACCTTAGAACATGACAACCCTGATTCCCTCAGAATCGTGGAAACAATGTACTACCTTTCGCTCAGTCACTCGTGCTCACTTATTCGGTTTGTCTCAGAGAGTTACACAGAATAAACAGTCAGGCGTTTCAATAAGTATTTATTGAACAGTTGTTATTCTAGTGTAAAATATATGTGCTGCAGTAACCAGCAGACATTAGCAGAGATATATGATCAGCAGTACGATAAAAGCAAAGGGATAAAACAGTTCTACCATATTACGATAATCATGAGTACATACATGAATATAAAAGCATTATGCAAGTGCGCGTACTCCTACGATGCATACCTAGATGTACCTGAGTGTACCTAGCATATGTGTGTAGCTAAAAGCCAAGAATCCTCCTAGGATTTAGTCGAACCCCCATACCTGAATAGAGAGAGTGTGGGACCCCGTCCTGGTCTCGAGTTGGACACCCTGTCCGGGTTGTGTCAGACCACTGTCAGCTTGAGCGACTGCATGCAGGAGCTTCAGCGTCTCTGGTCAGTGTGTCAGCATGGAAGTCTCGGTTCCCTCTGGTTTACCGGGGCAAGCTGTGGTGTATTTATACCCTAAAGAGTCTCGGTCCTCAGTATGGTTTGTATTGGACATGAGGAAGACGTCAGGGGTGAACTTTGTACATACATTATGCTGGTGGTGTATTCTTAGAAAGCCATGCATAATTAATGAGTACAGTGTGGGCCTGTGTTTGGAAGAACCCTGCTGCATTCAAAACCACAGGATAGATAACGTTCAGCCCTCAGAGCTCGTTGTGTACTAGCTGGGACCAATGTAGGTGAAAGATCATGCCTATATAAGGAATCATACTATAATAGGACATGTACAGTTGTGACCATAATTGGGCATATGCTGCCATGACCATAATTGGGCAAGTACGAATATGACCATATTAGGGTGAATATGAATATGTCCATTTTAGGGCATGTACGAACGGATCTACATTAGGGCATCTATGCGGGATATAACACCCACTCCACTTCCGAACTGGATAATAAATGACCATACTTAAAATCTGGACAATTCAAAAACATGTTTAAAAGCAAGTAAAAACATGGTTCTAAAAAATCGTTAAAATATTTTGGTGCTTTAAAAAAAAAAAAATGTTTAAATTCACCTTTTTCTAGTTGCCACTTAAAAGTCAATATCGTCTCTCTATAGAAGTTGTATTACAATAAGCAGGAGAAGGCCATTCTTTTCTCAAGCGAAAGTGTTAATGTAAGAAAATGTTCCAAATTTAGATAGTTTTATTTTGAAACGAGGGAAGAAGCCGAATTCTTTCCCAGGACACGATGAGCCAATTCAAGATTACGCGTCCTGGCTGGGAAGCTCAATTTTATCGGTGTCAGCTGCTGTAGATGACAAATCCAACGCCTCACAGAGAACGTCAATCGCACATAGATGGAATGTAGTACTGCCAACAGTCGATGCTGCGGCAGCTTGTGCGGCAGTTGTAACCTGGGTGCCTGTGGAGGAGTCACCTAACCCAGCAGGAGCGAACGGCACCTGTGGATTCTCCAGGAATGCATTCATCAGAATTGGAAGCCGCTAGGGACAACGCAGAGCATGGGCCTTTATGGGGTCCAGCATTGCATCCGTGTCCGGAGGCGCATATGATGGAAATGTTAGACAAAGATCCAACGTGCATTCTTCTCCGCAGAAGAGGCATCGAAGCACAGGTAAGATGCAGTCTATCCAGACTGGTCTAAATGATAGAAACCAGGAGGCACTGAGTTCTCGCAGGCAAGAAATGCCCAGAAGTTGTACCATGCGTTCACGGTATTTCTGCTCCAGGAGTGTGTTCACCATTCCCTCGGGAAGTGGGCCGTCCATTGCGTAGCAGCAATATTACAATCAGGATTCCTGCGATTAGAAACAAGATGAGATGGAATCCTCCAAATAAGCTTCGCAATACGGAGTGTATAAAATTTGGGATTACTCCGAGGACTGTCTGAAAGGTGCTTAACAGTCCTGACCCTATGGTCTTAAATAGGTGTACAATTCCGCTCGTATCTGACATGTTAAAGATACGTCCCACCATTTCTGCGAAATGAATGGGGCAGTTTGTACGTATGAGTGCCTGTATCTCGGTCGAGGTCCTTGCAACTTGAAGTTCATAGGTTTCTCGAGCGGAGGTTAAGGGCACAGGTTGCTGTAAAAGCATGGCTTTCAATCTGCTCAGAGTATCAAACTGTATAAAAGAAACATTCAGCGAAGGCCATAACGGCGCCTCCCTGACTGTGTTCAGTGGCGGAAACAATACTTGCATACAGCAAGTAACCCTGGAGTTAACAGTTACTAGATATGCGATGCCCGGAAGCATCCCACAACAACCTTGATCATTTAGCATTAAGTAACTCCCATTCGAGAGCAGCTGGAAAACCAGCGTGATCATGGCCACTAGGGTCCCTGACATGTGACAAGATAAGTTTGCCACTGAACCACTGCAGGCTCCGTGTAGAGAAATATCCTGACACATGAGAGAACTGCTCAAAGCGTTCTTGCAGTTTGTACCACTCAGATACACTTTCGATCCCCATTCCGGCATCGGTATCTATATGGTAACTCCCAAGTTTCCTTGATGTATCCCTTACCCATTTTCACATATTTGCCTGCCTGCCTTTGCTCAAGGCAATATTGAAACTGAAACGTAGTGACCGGCAGAGTGATTTGGCCATGAATTAGCCATTCTGTTGATGGTGACTCGGATACAGTGAATGGTAACCTTTCCAGTTTCTCAATACGCAGCATTGTATATTTGGCTCCCCTTTGTGCCATTTCTGTCTGTTTATCAGTTAGATTGTATTCTGAGAACAGAGACGTGGTGTTTATAAAACGCCATGGCACATAGCCTGCACGCAAAGATTGCAGCGTCCAGCTTAACATCATAATAGAACGTAGCTGAGATTGCCCGTGTTGTAACAAGGCCAGATCTTGTTCTAATATGTCGATTGCCGAGGACACAATGTTGCCTAAGGAGTAAATCCTGGAGGTCAAAGTTGTTAACCCATTATCCACTACAGCTAATGCCTTTTCTAAGTTAATACGGTCTATTTCTCGTATTCTTTCTGCGGCCTCTTGTTGGGATATTTTCCAGTTTTCATTATAGTAGGCATAAAGGCCTGCATATATGAAACGTTTCTGACGCTGTTTCTTGGGTCCCAGTAGAAAATCTCTAAGATCCATGTCAGGTGTGAGTAAGGTCAAGTGGTGCTTTACTTCTGTCAGTGTTGAGGTCTCTAGCCAATCAAGGCACAACTTCCCAACACTATAGGATGTCACTACCCCTGGGTGATGTCTTTGTACATAGCGTGGATCTGGCCTATGGATACTAAACCCTCTGGTTGTATTCATAAATCTCTGTTGACATTTGTTTGTGTCAATGGGCCAAACCAGCCATTCTGTCCAATCAGGATCTGATCTGTTGTTCTGGAAAATGGCATCTAATCCTACCCCTTGTGTAGTTGAGTTCTGCCCCCCACCCATCTGTGATGGTATTGGAAACCCCGGTGTGTTCATTTCCTTGCCTTTGGCTAATACAAGATAGGATGTCTGTTGCACAGTTTCGTTCAGAAATAAAATCTGCTGCGGAATGATGCATGCTCTAAAAAGTGCTTCTATTCCCTGGACTTGCCAGTCCCTAGAACCCCAGATTGATTTGGATTCTATTGTGTCTTTCCATAGATCGAAACCCTGTTTAGACAACTGGTTCAGAAAGGATGCAGAGTAAATATGTTTGGTGTTTGTTAACATAATTTTCCGAGCTGAATTTTTCTCCATTTTATAATAAAATGACGTCGGGTCGGATGTGTTAAACCCTGAGAAGTATGTGAATTTCTGTGCAAACGCTTGTGAACTACCTATTGGAGGTGTTGGACAGTGTTCCCACTGGTGGTATTCAAATACATTTCTAGGTGTTATAGACTTGTGTAAGAAATGATCACCAAAATGTTGGTAACAATACAATGTTTCATAGTCTGAAGTACCTTCTAACATTTCATTGTTCGGAAATGCAGCAGTTTTTTCTAAATCAGACATCATAGCGTTTACAGTTTCAGTGTCCCAATCATCAGAAAATGTACTGGAGGTAATGAAATCACTTAAAGAAATTTTAAATACATGTTTTAGCTTTAAAAGTTCAGTCGGACCTAATATATCATAATCAATCTTGTCCCATACTATACCGTCCGGTATAGGAACTGCTGTAATGTTCACTGAAGACAAGTCTCTTGGTTGACGATGTGAAGACTGGTGTGGTTTTAAAATCAAATTGACTCTTTGGGCTGTAGAGCTTGGCTGTTTGAACTTCTTGGATTGTAGCGAGAGGAGGGCGTCTGCTACTGTGGAGTCCACGAGGCCTACTGTTTAGTATCGGCCACATAGTGTGGTTTGATTAAGTCAATTGAGACGAATCTTTTCTCCTTTTTTCCGGCAAGAGGCGGCAGAAGTACAGTTCTTGTGCCGTGGATTGCAAGGACCAGTACAGGCTTTCTGTAGGATGGCCCAAATTCTTTTTTGTCAGCAATCGTCTCTCTGACTAGATCCCCGAGTTTTGGGATCCAGATAGGTCTTGCCATTACTGCCTTGACTTCCTCAGTGGCGGCCTGTTTCTGGAGCACGTTACTTTGTTGTGTCCTGCATTCATTTAGATCCTGTAAAACAGCCAAACGATCATGGATATCAAATGGTTTTTCATCCGCCACTGTGCCTTCACAATCAAGATCAGGTACCCACATTCTTGTCCCAAATAGGACCTCGTAAGGAGTGACACCTCCTAGAGAGCTTCTTGGCTGATTATTGAGCGCGCGCTGTACCCCATAAAGGTGATCGACCCATCTACCGCCCTTGCCTAATACCCTAGCTGTTAAAGATTGCTTTAAGTCTCGGTTTTTCCTCTCCACAACAGAATTTCCCTCGTGATGATACGGAGAGGAGTACCGCAATGCTACGCCCATTCCTTCCATGGCCTCTTTGTAAGCCCGAGAGCTAAACGCCGGACCACGGTCAGAATGTAACGTGCCAACTGCGTATGTGCCGATAAAGACTCGCAAATCTTTTATAACAGTTCGAGCATCAGCCGAGCGCTGAGGCCAAACCCATAGGAATCTAGAGCAGAAATCCACTGCAACCATGATATATTTCTTGGACCCATCAGATTGTAGGGGTCCGCAGTGGTCCAAATACACACATGCGAGAGGTTTGTCTGATTTCAGTAATGGTGTCTGCGCTGGGCGTGTTACGGTGGAGCCTTTTATCTGCTTACAGATGTCGCATTTCAAGACATAGGGGCCGATTCCGATTCGGGCCGGAAAACATACCGACCGACTCGGTACAGGAATATAGTCCGACCGACACGTACCTGCGCTGCCCGACCTGCGTAGTACGATGAAATGCATGTGATTCACGACCGACTCGTACGGAACACAAGCCGAACGACCGAACCGCACGGAAACAAGCTATCGAACCGACCGACACGCACCCGGAATGAACCCGAACGAAACGTACCCGCGAACTCCGACCCGCGCAGTACGATGCAATGCATGTAAAACCAGACCGAGTCGCACGGAGCCCAAGCCGTACGACCGACACGCATACAAAACCCAGCCGAAGCAACCCAATACTACGCGACCGACGCGTACGCCGCACATGAAACCAAGCAGAAACACAGCGTGAACGACTCGGAGAAGCTCGCACGAGACAACTGCAGCGTCCTACTCGGTCAGAAGAACGTCTCCTAAATGCCCAAAAAATTCAAAGGAAAAAATACAAAAAAGGGCCAAACAAGCAATGACAAAGCCAATAAATACTGGGGGAAAAACATGGAACAAAGACACACCCCCAACTCCACCCATATAAAGGACACAAATCCCTACCATGATCCTTTGCAAATTCAACTGACCTGCCAGCACAGAACACCATCAGACAGCAACCACAGACACACTCACAGCTCATCCATCACACAAGCCACACACCATTAGCACCTCACAAATCGCACCCTCACATACACCCAGCAAAACCTACACTCACCCACCCTCACTTGCACACTCACAGACACATCAATCCCCACCACCACCCATCACCATGCCCCCAAAGAAGAATCCAAAGTTCCTAGACAGGGAATTGGAAGTCCTGGTAGATGAGATCCTCAGGGTAGAGCCACAGTTGTTTGGTACATTGGTCCAACAGACCCCCATGTCGCAGAAAACCAAGATGTGGGAGAGGATCGTCGACAGGGTGAACGCACAATCACCATGTTTGCACACAAAGGAAGACATCCAGGACAGGTGGTATGATGTGCGCAGGAGGGTCAAGGACCTACTAAAGAAGGATTGCGTCTTGAGTCAGCGCACCGGCAGTGGCCCTCCTGCCAAACCACTATACCTCAGGCCCTGGGAGGAGAAGGTGCGGGCCATCCTACCACCAGTGAGCGTATATGGACTATCAAACATCCCAGAGCCTGGTGAGTACACAACAAATATACACAATATTGTGTGACAATACACACACATCACTGTCAAGGGGATAGTCAAACCATGCACCCTTAGCAAATCCACAGCAACCAAAAGATAATCATCCCAAGATGTGTATGTTAGTCAGATAAACACAATGCATGCCATCTCATAGTGATATGTAACTGTGTCATGACATGTACAAACCTAACAACAAATAGAGCTAGGCAGTGGCACAAATCTAACCAACAAACACAGTCAGATATTATGCCACCACTAGAACACCACCTCACAGGGAAGCTCACTGAAAGGAAGGAATTCTGTGTATGCTGGTGAAGTCAGTGTAGCCAATAGTATGATGGGAGTTGAAGTCACAGATATTGGTCACCCTCACAATTGGCCCATCAACACCACTCTGAACCATGCTCACATCACAGGGAGTGGAAAAGAACTGACAAGATGGCTGACACTGGGTACTGCTGTGGGGAGCACAAGGCCTTGCTGGGAACTGTGCACCAACCAACAGCAGGACACCACTGACTGACATCCTGAAGGACAACTTGCACTCCCTGCAATGGAAGCACGTTCCATGGTGGGATATCTGGCTGGGTGGGAAGGAGGACTGACAGCTCTGACCATAGTCACCAGCAGCTTTTCTCACACACCCCTTAACACAAACTCCACACAACTCACCTGGGAGAATGCAATGCCTCACACTCTAATTAAATATCCCACAAAGAACAACCACACTGGGTTATGCTGTGTGAAGCACAGGGACACTTTTGGGACTTGTAGCCAAACAAATGCCAGGACAACACTGTCAGCCATCCTGTCAGCACAGGCACACTACCCCACAGGGAAGCAGAGTCAAAAGGAAGGAAGTATGTGCATGCTGGGAAGGGGGGTGTAGGCAATAGCATGATGGGAGTGGTAGTCACAGATATTGGTCACCCTCACAATTGGCCCATCAACACCACTCTGAACCATGCTCACATCACAGGGAGTGGAAAAGAACTGACAAGATGGCTGACACTGGGTACTGCTGTGGGGAGCATAAGGCCCTGCTGGGAACTGTGCACCAACAAACAACAGGACCACACTGTCAGCCATCTTGCCATTGCTGTCACACTCACATACAGTGAAGTCCACTCAAAAGGAAGGAAGTATGGACATGCTGGGAAGGGGGGTGTAGGCAATAGCATGATGGGAGTGGTAGTCACAGCTCAACATCCCCCACCCACATGACCCAGCAAGCTCACACTGAAGCATGCACACCTCACAGGGAGTGAAAAGCCACTTCAAAGATGTCTGACAATGGTGCTTTGTTGTGGGGAGCACAAGGCCCTGCTGGGAACTGGGCACCAACCAACAGCAGGACACTACTACTGACATCCTGGGAGTTAACCTGCACCCACTGCAAGGGTGGCATGCTTCATGGTGGGATAACTGGGCTGGGGGGAGAAGGAGGGCCGTATGTCCACCAAATACCACTAATGCTGGCTATGCACACACCTCAACATTCACATTGAAATGCTTCAGGTTGGCAGGACAATGTGCTACACCAATATCAACCTCTGACTGTGACAACTTAGGACAATGCAATGTACAGGCCCGCATCCAGAGGTACAGTCACAACTGTCAGGTGTTTGAACCATTGATGCCTGTAGAAACATAACATACATTGTGTGTCTCTTTCAAAAACAGGTGATGATGGGGACACAGCAGCAGACGATGAGGAGTCCCTGTCCCAGGCTCCGGGGGACACTGAGCTCACTTCACTGGTGTGGAAAAGCCTCTGCCCTCCTCGGATGGCGAAGACCTACCTGGCACCTCCGGTGTGAGTCATCATGCAGCAGCAGCAGGACCAACATCTGCACCCCCTGCACCCACTCCTCCAACAACTGCCAACACACAGACCACCCCCGCCGACACGGACAGACCAAGGACCACCAATGACAACAGCACAGGGACCCCGGCCCACCGTGGAGCAACGGACAACAACCCCAGTACCAACCCCCAAGGGGGCCTAGGGTCACCTGTGCGTGCCACCGCAGGTCCCGCACGTGTGGCCAGGGGTGGTGGGAGGGGTGGTAGGCAGAGGTCGCTGTTTGCAGAGGGGTCTGGACTGCATGATGACCCACAACTGGTACGCATTGCTGATGCGTACCAGAATAGCACCGGAGAGGTCAGCCAGGTAGTGGGGATCCTCAAGGACATTCAACAGCAGCAGGCTGCCCATCATGCCCGCTTGGACTCACACATGTCCCGTGTGGAGACACACATGTCTGGCATGGAGTCCAAGTGGGACATATTGCAAGAACTGACAGTGGTGCATAGGGACATATTGACATGCCTCCACCAGATTAGCACCAACATGGCCACACCTCCCTGTGTGCCCACAACATCTGGTGCTGCAACAACTGCAACTGCCACAGGGAGGGAGGATGACTCTGGCGGAGAGTCCTCTGCACCGCAGCAGCCTGAACGTGAGGGTCCCCCCCGAAAGAAGAGGGGTCGTCCGAGGAAGGAAAACTGAGAGGCCGATGGACATGTACATCCCCCAGGAACCCAACACCTGTTCTGGAAATTCTCCTTTGTGTGCAAACTGTTCACCCTGTCGAATGCAACACAACTCTCCCACATGACATGGGGAGTTTAAGTTGGACCAATGTATCATATGACTGTGGACTTTACTCAGGACATTTCTGCTACCAACACTTCCAACTCATCTGGGAACTTTGGATTCCAATCCCAATGTACAGCACCCACCATCCTGTGCACTATCCTCACACATGTATGTAAATAAACTCACTAATACACCATACTTGCCTCTGTTGTGATTCCAACGTGGTTTTTGTCATGGAGATGATGATCTGCTAAATGACACTGTGCATGCTAACTGCTACAGCAAGTTCAACACCGTCATGTGAGTCATGGCGACGTGACACATATGAGGGAGACACACCACTAGGGCTACACAACACATAGACACCAGGCCCATCTGACTCATCGCCTAACCTGATGTTGCCAGGAAATACAGTGGAATGCACAGACACCACACCTATTCAGAGTCTGTGTTAACTAGCCCACAGGTGCAGTAAGCAAATGTCAGTCAGATGTGTGACCAC
This sequence comes from Calotriton arnoldi, assembly GCA_963921515.1. Lineage (NCBI taxonomy): Eukaryota > Metazoa > Chordata > Amphibia > Caudata > Salamandridae > Calotriton > Calotriton arnoldi. Next base: position 647,672 of record CAWUFW010009063.1, on the reverse strand, counting down.
AGACAACGCACATCCCAAAGTGAAGCACAGGTTTATTACACATTTGCAACATGTTGTTTCCCCTACAAAAGCAAGGTAATCCCACGTGGCAGTGGCCACACAGTCAACAAGTGTAGAAGAAATAAAGTCCAGGGGTGTGTGGCACATCACCTGTAGGGAAACGACTGCTTCCACCCTGAAAGCTGAATCATGGTGTCGGGGGATCCGACTAGACCAAACCACTCTGAAAGTACCCTGTGAAGGACAGACATGACACACAGTCAAAAGCACTGAGGAACAGGACAGAACTGCAATACTCATGCCCAATACATGTCACAAGATACCCACACAAAACCAAGTTAGCATGTCAACACTGTTGGGGAGTACAGACCACCTGTAAGGACACATCGCTGCACGCATCCAGTCAAGTAGCACATGGCCACACTCAAACAGCAGCAGAGCACCACCAACACATATCATGCAAACTCACATCATTGACATGACATCTCTGGATACTCACATTCAGCTGAAGAAGTTGGTGATGAGCTGTGTGCGGACATCACCCTCATCATCATCATCATCATCACTTGCATCGTGGCCCAGGCCAGGATCCTCCACAGGTGGCGGATGTTGGTCATCGTCATCCAGGATGAGAGGCAACTCCTTCCGCACTGCCAGGTTGTGTAGCATGCAGCAGACGATGACAATCTTGCACACCTTTGCTGGGGCATATGGGAGGGCCCCTCCTGTCTTGTCTAGGCAGCGAAAGCGGCTCTTCAGGAGACCAAATGTCCGCTCGATCACTCTCCTGGTCCGACCATGTGCCTCATTGTAGCGCATCTGGGCTGGTGTCACAGGGTTCCTGAGGGGTGTCAGCAACCACGGCATGTTGGGGTATCCGGAGTCCCCTACATACAGACAATTGCACATTAGCTGAGTTGGAAAAGAGGGCAGAATACTACATTGCAGAACACACACAATGGTACAAAGTCAGTACACACCGACAAGCCAGGCACGCTGGTTCTGCATCTGTGACATCATCCTCGGGATGCGACTACTCCTCATCACGTAGGCATCGTGTGCAGAACCGGGGAAACGGGCACACACGTGTGAGATGCTCATATCTGCAAGACATACCACCAGAGCATTGATCGAATGGTAATGTTTCCTGTTCCTGTATGCCTGCTCATGTGCCTGTGGTGGTACCAAAGCCACATGTGTCCCATCAATGGAGCCAATGACATGTGGCATCCTCCCCAGGGCATAGAAGTCACTCTTAACGTCAGTGAGTTGTTGATGTTTAGGGAAATAGATGTACTGGTTCAGGTATCTCAACATTGCCTCCAAAACATCGCGTAGCACACGGCTGAACATGGTCTGTGACATCCCACCAGCAGACGCCACAGTGTGTTGAAAGGTACCGGTGGCAAAGAAGTGTAGGGCTGGCATCACCTTCACCTTGGGGGTCAGCGCTGTAGGGTATGGCCGGCCAGGTTCCAAATGTGGGGCCAACCGCACCGCCAATTCCTCAATCAGCGGCCTGTTGAAGCAGTACCGTCGGATGCAGTCACGTTCAACCATCGTTGCAAGGTCAGGGAATGGTCTATGGACAGCTGGTGCCCTGCAGTGCATAGGTGAAGAAAGAAAGATTGTCAGTCACCCCACAAATGTGGCATAGACCATACTCAATATCACATGATACATCATTACGAGACACAAGTACCTGATGTGTGTGCCGTTCTGTAAGGACATGTATGGCACCTACATGGCCAACATCTAACATCACAGTTCAATATGTGTTGACAACAAATTCAAGGTTGTGCTATGGGATATCATTAGGCTGTGTCACAGTACCCATGTACTGCTGTCACGTTCCAAACACACACCACAGTGACATGTGAGGACAGATGTGCCCCAGGCATCACAGCTCATTGACAGGTTGATTCCCAGGGACCCTGTATTGCCACATGGACACTGGCATGACATGGTGTATCATGTACACGTCAGCAAAACAACCATGACTCCCACAGGTAGTGGCCCCTGTTGCCTCTGCAGGACAGACATGGACGTCTGTGACACACACACGCACAACATCAAAGTCTATGCACAAACAACGTGGATGTGGAGACTGTCTCCCATTGTGCACATGGAATCAGAGACATCGGAAACACAACATGCACACAGACTGTGGAGGGCCATCACTATTGTGGCAATGGGTCACCCTGTGACGTACATACCTTCCCACATGGGACTCAGGGGGTATGTGACATGACATACACATACACAACCTGGAAATGTGACCATGCCACATGCTCTGAAATGAACAGTTTCACACCACAGTGGTCATGTGCACAACACACAAAGGATTCTGTCCCCATGAACACGTGCACAGCCTGGGAGTGGCTGCCCCCAAGTGCCACCCAAAATACCACATGTTTCCCCCCATACACAGAAAAGGTAATGCAGCCTTACATGCCTTAGGATACAGTGTGGACAGGCTGTGGTGTTGTAGGTGTGCCCCCGAGTCCCTGGCAAGTAAATGTGGCTGGCATACGTTCACCAGTGACAACCATGGTGACATATGTGAGTGACTTGTACAGGGACGCGTCATACAGCAATGGACCGATCCCTGTGCACGCATTGGCCATTGCATATGATGTGGACGGATGCGTGTTGTCATCCGAAATACGCGTTGTACAGCAATGGACCGATCGGTGCGCACGCATTGGACATTGCATATGATGTGGACGGATGCGTGTTGTCATCCGAAATACGCGTTGTACAGCAATGGACCGATCGGTGCGCACGCATTGGACATTGCATACGATGTGAACGGGTACACGTTGTACAGCAATGGACCGATCGGTGCGAACGCATTGGACATTGCATATGATGTGAACGGGTACGCGTTGTACAGCAATGGACTGATCGGTGCGCACGCATTGGCCATTGCATTTGATGTGAACGGATGCGTGTTGTTTTCGAAATACGCGTTCTACAGCAATGGACCGATCGGTGCGCATGCATTGGACATTGCATATGATGTGAATGGGTACGCGTTGTACAGCAATGGACCGATCGGTGCGCACGCATTGGACATTGCATTTGATGTGAACGGGTACGCGTTGTACAGCAATGGACCGATCGGTGCGCACGCATTGGCCATTGCATTTGATGTGAACGGGTACGCGTTGTTTTTCGAAATACGCGTTGTACAGCAATGGACCGATCGGTGCGCACGCATTGGCTATGGCCTGGCATGGCAACGGACGCGTTTTCGAAGCTTTAACAAGTCTGATGCAGTGAATTCAGTTGGCCACCCACAACAATGTTGCAAATTCATTGGTGTCATGAAGTTGAACTTTTGAAGGATGCTGTGGGCGTGTATAAGTGGTGCAATTCCATGGATTGGCCAGATTCAGAAGATGCAAACGACTTGGACCTATCACTTTGGACACATGGGACAGTATCTGCCTCTGCAGCACACATATAATGCTGGCTGTTCCCCTGAAAGCTCACTTTCCTGCACTACATGCTCCAGGACGACATCTGCCACCACCACTGCTGCTGTCTCTGCATCCTCTGGCTACTGCAATGGCACGTACTGTGGAGAGAGCCCCAGCCTTCAGCACTGAGGAGAACCAGGCCCTGCTGGACAGCCTTCTTCCACAGTACAGCAAGCTGTATGGGAAACCAGGGGAGCAGGTGAGTGTGCTGTCCACTGCCTTACTAAATGTGCATGTTGTCTGACTAGCAAGACTTACAGTGTGCACACCACTGGCTAGCATGCTCACTGAGTAGTTGTCACCCCCAAAGTGTGTAGTTACATGCACTGAACAGGTATAGTGCAGTAACAGTGCATTCCAACAAGGTTTTACTTCCCATGCAATGATACCATGTAGTAACTGCTGGCAAACTGTTCATAGCCATCGTTGCACTGCCTGTGTACATCATATGCCCCTGTGATTGAGACATGTATATCCAAATGTGTGATGCACGGATATGTTGCATGTGTAGTAATGGCCTTTTCACTTTGTCATCCTCACAGGTTGATGCCCACCAGAAGCAGGAAATCTGTCTGACCATCGCCCGGGCAGTAAGATCCGTGGGAGTCTACAAGCGCCGGATCCGCAACTGCCAGAAGAGGTGGCAGGACCTTCGGGGCTGGACCCGGAGGCTCGCAAGGGTCCAGCTGAAGCTGTCGCCTCCTCGCAGGAGGGGCGGACACCGGACCCTGACCCCCCACATGCTCAGGATCCTGGCAGTGGTCTTCCCTGACCTGGATGGGCAGCTGAAGGCCACACAGCAGCAAGGAGGGGGGAGTCCATGACTGCACTGTGAACTTTGTCTGACATGCTATGTGCCCTCCTCTGGCCTGATTAAACTTCCACAGTACATCAGTCTTGTGGTCCAGGACCCATGTCCCTCAATTGTGACATGCCCACTCCTCATCTGATACCCAGGTGTGGCCCTTACAGTCAGGAAATTGTGTCACTTGGGTACTGTGTCCTTGCATTTTGCTTAGCTCAAGGTGGGGGACAGCATTTGTTCCCGTAACTTTGTGGTGGGCTTCATGGGTGGGTCAATTGCTTACACAATGCCTCAGTTCTGACATGTAATCTGCGTGTAACTTTGATATGTGGTCCAATTGCTGATCTGACTCACCACAAGTGCCTGGGGTATTTGGCACACCCCCATGCTGCGGGTGGGAACAATGTTTGGGCCTCAGGAGTATGTATATCAAGTGTGTCACACATGCTTAGCCACCTGCCTACTGTCCAGGGTTCATCCCTCTTTCACGTGGAGCAGGACAGTCATGCCCACTCCAGGGCATACAATACCCTCTGTACTCCCACTCCCGTGTATCAGCTGACACGTTGTGCTCAGTGAAATGTTCCCTCAGGTGTCTGCCTCTGTGTCATTGTGCTGTGGCTTCGTTGTCAGGACTACTGGGGTGTTTATCGGTTAGGGCTCAGCATGCCACCTGAGATGTGACCATAGGAGACGATACTTGTGTGACATATAGGTGTTTGATCCCTTGACTGTGCAGACTGGTGTATGCGACTGTGAAGTTCAGGCAGCTGTTTTTCATTCACACCAGACTGTGAGGTGCTCAGGTTCAGAGAGTTGTGTTTCATGTCTCCCATATGTCCAATTGGTATGACGTGGACAAATAAGAGTTCAGATGATGTGGTTTGTGGGGGATGGGCATGTGCACTTGTCAGCTACAGAACTTGCATTCCCCATGAACTAGGATTGTGACACAGTGCAGACTGTTGTTGGCTGGCTGCCCTGCCCATGTGACTGGAGACAGTGATGTATGACTTTGCAGGCATGCCTGTGCCATGGCATTAAACTTCCTAAGAGTGATCTTGCAGGTGAGTGACATGTGCTACATGCACCCCATTGTGGCATTGACTATCAGGACATGGGTGCATCATGGTGTCTGGTGCTGGTATGCATCACATGCATTTCAAATTAGACTCTGGCCATCCCTTTATCCGGACACCTGTACTGACTCAGTGGCAAGAGATGTGATGTGTGCATGTTCATATACTTCACCGTGTTCTCTGCAATGTCCAACAACTGTGTAGGTGGTGCATGTGTCCACACTGGGGTATTATCATCCGACAGGCACCAGACAGATGGGTGCAAGGCCAGGAGGGATGTGAGTGCCATGGTTGACCATCAGACTGACAATTGGCTTATCCTAATCTGTGTGAGCACTTTTGGCAATGTTCAACTAAGGATGCCAGGGCTTGCTCTGTAATGTGCTGTACTTACTGTGGTGTGTGGGGTCAGTGCAGGTGACTGATGTTTGTCTGTTTCCCTAATTGTTTGCAGATACATCCACGGCCACAGGAGGGGACAGCTCCACGGACCAGGAGGAGCTGCAGAGCCAGACTGGGTCAGCAGCCGATGAGTGGTCGGAGGGACCCAGTGGCACGGAGGGCGAGGGGAGCCACACCGAGGAGTCCTCAGCACCATCCACCTCAGCTGAGGACCACAGCAGCTCGGAGGATGACTCCCTTGTGGAGGCGGGTGTCAGCAGCCACCACACCCCAGCTAGTATGGCTGGCCCCGCCGCCACCACCACCACCACCACCCTCCCATCGGCTCCCATTCCAGAGGTCCGTGGAGGCTCCCGTGTTCGGGAGCGTGTCTCCTTCGTGCCAGGCACCGCACCCCCTGCCCCTGTGTCCCCTACTGCCCTGAGTGAGGAGTCTGTGTACTTACTTCGCCAGCTCCATGTAGGGCAGACATCAATGCTGAGTGTCCTCCATGCACACACCACTCTGTTGACACAGCTGGTGTCGTTCATGGAGGGCATCTCATCGGGCATGTCTGCCCTACAGAGGAGCAATAAGTCCATGGCCTCCTCCCTGATGGCAGCAGTGTCCCTACTCCAAAAGTCCCTCACCCCTCCTACCTCTGCCCCATCCACACTTCCTGGCACCCTACCTGTCCCAAGCACATGCACACCTGCACAATCACCCAAACACACAGACACGAGCAGCACAGAAACACCCAAAACAAAGTCAAAACGTGCACGCAAGCATCCTCAGGGGACTGAAACCACACCCACAGGGGATGGGGAACAGACACACACACAGGCATCCACAGTCACTCCGCAGTCCTCCGATACCTCTCCCTCCAAGACCCCTTCCCTTGCCTCACCTGCAACCCCACCTACAAAGCAGCTCTTCCTCTGTGACCTCGGCCTCTTCCCCTCCGATCCAGCTGATCCAGCATACAGGGGGAAGAGGAAGTCCACCCACACAGAGGGGAGTGCCCCTCTCCCCCGGACACCCACCCCCAGGCGCAGACAAACTGAGGCCCCCACCCGCAAGTCCCCCTGGACCCGGAAGAGCAAGACCCCGCCACCGCCCTGCATCTCAACCACACAGTCTCCTTCCTCCATCCCTCAGGCCCCCACAACACAGGTTCCCCCACCACACCCTGCCCCAGGTTCCCCCACCCACAGATACACCATCCCCAAAATGATCCGGCCTTCTCCCCCTACCACTTGCTCTTCCAGCCCCACACCCCCGCTGCGCATGTTTGTGCCACTGGTGTGGAGACCGTGTCCTCCCCCTCTGTCCTGCCCACCTTACCTGAACCCCATTATACTCCCCTGGAGATAGGCACTGCAGTGGAGTCCACTACCACCCCGTCTGACTAGGGCACTACAGTGGGGAACCTGTCCACTCCATCTGGCCAGCCCACTGCAGTCACGCCGGCACCCACACCATCTGACTCATGCCCCCCAGTTGTGCCGGCACACACCATGTCAGACACCTCCACTGCAGTTGTCAGTGACTCTCCAGCACCCACCACCCCTTCCCTGCCTCCTTCTGGTGAGCCCTGATCCTGTCCCTGCGGTGCCTGGCCTGCCCCCCCGTATGCCCCTCCGAGGGGAATGTCCCTGGTCCGTAGCAGTGCAGGCAAGCAAAGGGTGACATCTGCCACTGTCACCCTGTTCGGACTTTACTGATGGACTGGCCATTGGCCTTTGTGTTATTTCAGGACTTTCAATTTTACACCCACATATGCTGAATAAAGCTACTTTATGTTCTCTAGTGGTTTTGCTTCACATGTACATGATGTTGATGATGCTAACCATGCCCTTGCTGCAGTGATGGTGATTTTTGATATCAGGAAAATGAAGTGTTACTGTGCAGGACCCCATGTGGTCCAGGGGGAATGTGTCCTATCCTGGTGTGTCTCCATGTCATCCTTTGCAGCAATATGAGGGTGTCATGTTTTCAATATTTGCCAATGGGATTTCCTACTTTTATTTGCAATATCACATCTGTGGCTTACACCCCTGCACATCTGTTGTGCTTGCCATTGTTCAATTTGTCTATTCCCCTGACAGTGTGACCATCTCCACTGGACATGCAAGTTTGGGCATCAATGGGGAAGGACTCATCTGTGTTATCAGTGCAACTTGCTATACATGTGTGTTGGATCTGTGCAGATGATTTCGGTGACACTCCCATGACCCGGCTGATGTGACGAGAGCCTTCATTTTGTGCTAATTGTTGACTGAGTGACCAAGTGTTCTGCTGACATGATAGAGCCTGCAGAGACAACGTATGGCACAGCTTTCCTTACACAGGAGTGGAGTCCCCTCATGGCAGTGTGTAATTCCGTGACATTGCCTGAGCCCAAGGTGTGTGTTGTGTGAGCATGTCTGTGTATGTTCACTTCCATTTTGCTACGCAGGCTGGGATCCCTAGTGATGTTCCTGTTTGTGATGCTTGCTGAGTTGACCTATGTTCCCCCAAAATCTTCGCCCTGGGTTCTCTGGGATGTGGGTGCATGGCACATTACTGGTCATCAGGGTGTCATCCATAGGTGTGTTTGCTGTCAGGGCTGAGTTTGTGGGCAAACGCAGATGAGACACAGTCAGGATTCCCCTTGGCACTTGTTGGTTACACAAGTCATGTAATTTACAGTTTGTGGTAGCTTTCAGTGATTGTGACACGTTGTGTGTGTGACTGCTGCCACTCCTCAGGGTCAGAGCTGCAATGTTGGAAGTTGTCTATGTGTGTTCTTTGTGGGTGACCTTGGCTTCTTCATTGGTGTGTGACTGTGGCAGGGATCCCATTGTTTGGTGTGGATTTGACGTCATGCCCATGTACAGCGTACTGTGCAGTGTGTCAGACATTCACGAGTCTTGTTGACTGGCCTTGTGTGATGGGTTTCTGCACCTTAGTTCCCACCACCACCCCTGGGATTGTCATGGGTGCATGTGCAATGTCACCAGTCCATGTGAGCTTCACTGCTGCACATTGGTGGAGATCAAGGTGTGTGGTGTTGAGTGTGTGCAAATGAGAGTTGTTGCACGGCTAGACCCCTACCTCCATATTGGCCTTGGCTGACAGGCCGTGCTGGTTGATTTGTGCTTGTGTAGGTGTGATGGTAGTTTGTTGCTCAAGACACATGACTGTGGTTCACAGTATGAACGACATCTAGCTTTGTCATCACAGTGGGATTATCATGCAGGCCAGTGTCACCACAATGTGGGGTCCCTGGGGGTAGTGCTGTGGTGGGTCTGTCTCTTGCTGTGTTAGTTGCTGTTCCTACAAGCTTGTGTGACATTTGTAATTTGGGCTCCCTCTCATCTAACAATGCCTGATTGCCCACATAGGGGAATCCGATCCATGAGTTACTTTTGTGTGGCACTGTATACACATCTGTGTAATTGGGATTCAGGCCTCCTCATGTGTTGTGTGGTTGGCTGGGGACACTGGCACACCCCCCCATCACCTGTTGTGTTTGATATGCAGTGTGAGGCTGCCTGTTTGTGTTTGGGCATCTGCACCACTGCATTGGCATATCTTTAGTGTGCCATTGGCTGTATGTTGTTTGGTGGGTTTCCCCTGCTGTCCCTGGGACTCCTAGGTCATCAGTCAGCACAATGATCATGGTTTGTATGTCCCATTGCTGCCATTGTATGGTATTTGTTCACCTCACATATACAGTCTCCACAGGGTATCTACATTTGTGTGTCCATTGGTGCAGATATGTGGGTCTGCATTATGATGGTCACTTCTGTCATTGTGTTATTGATGAATGTTGACAATGTCAGCCCCCATGGGTGATGTATGTCTGCACATGGCCAAAGGTATGTCTTATTTGCACTGCACTGTTTGCCTCACCCAATCTATGTTGCTATGGGACACAAGCACTACTATGCCACTGATGTGTTTGTTGTTCTGTGACCAGGAATCATCCATGCTGTTTGGCATTTGCAGCTTTTTCCTTGACAACACTAACCTTTTGGTCACTGTGATGATGGGGGTTTGGACCCCATTGCCACAATGTTCAAAATGTGCTTCAGCTATGGACCCCACACTTACCTTTTGGTCACTGTGATGATGGGGGTTTGGACCCCATTGCCACAATGTTCAAAATGTGCTTCAGCTATGGCTCCCATGCTTACCTTTTGGTCACTGTGATGATGGGGGTGTGGACCCCATTGCCACAATGTTCAAAATGTGCTTCAGCTATGGACCCCACACTTACCTTTTGGTCACTGTGATGATGGGGGTTTGGACCCCATTGCCACAATGTTCAAAATGTGCTTCAGCTATGTACCCCACACTTACCTTTTGGTCACTGTGATGATGGGGGTTTGGACCCCATTGTCACAATGTTCAAAATGTGCTTCAGCTATGGACCCCACACTTACCTTTTGGTCACTGTGATGATGGGGGGTTAGACCCCATTGCCACAATGTTCAAAATGTGCTTCAGCTATGGACCCCACACTTACCTTTTGGTCACTGTGGTGATGGGGGTTTGGACCCCATTGACACAATGTTCAAAATGTGCTTCAGCTATGGACCCCACACTTACCTTTTGGTCACTGTGATGATGGGGTGTTAGACCCCATTGCCACAGTGGTCATGGTCTGCTTGCATTGTGGAGGCCACACACATTTATGTGTGACACATGTGATAGGGGGTCACATTGTATGTTCAGTGTTGTAGGCATTTGACACAGACTACACACGCTTGTCATGGTGTTGGGGGGGATGTGTTTTTCTGACATTCCTTATGTTGGAGTGTGCTGGTTGTGTCATGCATTACCCGTCCTATGAGTAGGGGTGGTGTTGGTGGTAGGCATCCATCCCCCTATGAGTGGGGATGGTAGTAGTGACAGGCATCCAGCCCCCCCTGAGTAGGGGTGGTGGTAGTGGTAGGCATCCAGCCCCCCCTGAGTAGGGGTGGTGGTAGTGGTAGGCATCCAGCCCCCCCCTGAGTAGGAGTGGTGGTAGTGGTAGGCATCCAGCCCCCCCTGAGTAGGGGTGCAGGTAGTGGTAGGCATCCAGCCCCCCCTGAGTAGGGGTGCTGGTAGTGGTAGGCATCCAGCCCCCCATGAGTAGGGGTGGTGTTGGTGGTAGGCATCCAGCCCCCCATGAGTAGGGGTGGTGTTGGTGGTAGGCATCCATCCCCCTATGTATGGGGATGGTAGTAGTGACAGGCATCCAGCCCCCCCTGAGTAGGGGTGGTGGTAGTGACAGGCATCCAGCCCCCCCTGAGTAGGGGTGGTGGTAGTGGTAGGCATCCAGCCCCCCCTGAGTAGGGGTGGTGGTAGTGGTAGGCATCCAGCCCCCCCTGAGTAGGGGTGGTGGTAGTGGTAGGCATCCAGCCCCCCCTGAGTAGGGGTGGTGTTGGTGGTAGGCATCCATCCCCCTATGAGTGGGGATGGTAGTAGTGACAGGCATCCAGGCCCCCCTGAGTAGGGATGGTGGTAGTGGTAGGCATCCAGCCCCCCCTGAGTAGGGATGGTAGTAGTGACAGGCATCCAGCCCCCCCTGAGTAGGGGTGGTGGTAGTGGTAGGCATCCAGCACCCATGAGTAGGGGTGGTGGTAGTGGTTGGCATCCAGCCCCCCCCTGAGTAGGGGTGGTGATAGTGGTAGGCATCCAGCCCCCCCCGAGTAGGGGTGGTGGTAGTGGTAGGCATCCAGCCCCCCCTGAGTAGGGGTGGTGGTAGTGGTAGGCATCCAGCCCCCCCTGAGTAGGGGTGGTGTTGGTGGTAGGCATCCATCCCCCTATGAGTGGGGATGGTAGTAGTGACAGGCATCCAGGCCCCCCTGAGTAGGGATGGTGGTAGTGGTAGGCATCCAGCCCCCCCTGAGTAGGGGTGGTGGTAGTGGTAGGCATCCAGCCCCCCTGAGTAGGGGTGGTGGTAGTGGTAGGCATCCAGCCCCCCCTGAGTAGGGATGGTAGTAGTGACAGGCATCCAGCACCCCATGAGTAGGGGTGGTAGTAGTGACAGGCATCCAGCCCCCCCTGAGTAGGGGTGGTGGTAGTGGTAGGCATCCAGCACCCATGAGTAGGGGTGGTGGTAGTGGTTGGCATCCAGACCCCCCCCTGAGTAGGGGTGGTGATAGTGGTAGGCATCCAGCCCCCCCCGAGTAGGGGTGGTGGTAGTGGTAGGCATCCGGGCCCCTATGGGTGTGTATGGCATTGGTGTTAGCCATCCCGCCCCTATGGTTCTGCTGTTGCTGGTGTGCGTCATTTCTGCATCCCTATGTGTGTGTGACATATGTCGGGTACGTGTCGTTTGTTTGTGTAGTGGGTGTTTGACTTACCGTCTGCGCCGTACGCGTCCGTACCTGTTCCGGTAATAGATGTAGAGTATTGGTAGGACCTGCAGGATGGGATTCATGGTTGGTTCGTCTCGTCGGGTTTCTCGTTGCTTCAACTCGTACTCGTCGCTGGCTTGTTCGACTCGTAGCCGTGGATCGTCTTGTGGCGCGAATCGGAGCTTATGTGCAGCTCTCCCGGATGCTCTGACGTGGCGGACGTAGCGACGGGTTCGGCGCGTACGGAAGGCACATCGTACTAGTCCGGCCGGAAGGTGCTGTGTATTTGCTTCCGTGCGACTCGATTCGGCGTTTACGGATCCGGCTCGGGCGGGGAACTGGAGCTGGAATGGGTAAGTACGGCTCGCTCGGAATCTGAGCAGTTATGCGCATCGTACTTGCTCGTTCGGACGCCTGTTCGAATCGGTCGGGAAACACGTGTTCGGCTGGTATTTTTTCCGGACGAATAGTGTTGGGTGCGCTTCCGGCCGAGATCGGAATCGACCCCATAGTCTTTAGTCTGCTTTGTTAACCCTGGCCACCAGTAGCACTGTTTCAATAAAGAAATAGTTGCTGTAACGCCTGTATGCGCAGAACCCAAACCCTCATGTGCTGCTAAAATCAAGCCTAGCCTACGATCCATATTTGGTATTACTCTATCCCCCACTCCAGGAATCTGAGCATATGGAATGTTTTGTGCATCTCACTTGTAGGAGTACTTGAGTGGAAATGATTTAGGTACTGCTGTGCTGCCTTTGCGTGTAGCATTGACAGCTACCATTATCTCGCCGTCTACCCTCGTCTTTGAACGAGTAGCTGCAGCTACGGCGGCTGTGCGAACAGCCCCCTTTGCGGCTTCATCAACCAATGAATTCCCTTCAACGTGAACGCCATCACGCTGATGACTCAGAGTATGTATCACGTGAGCCCTTGGTAGTTCGTTTTTCAACTCCACTACCTGTTCCCATAGCATTTTATGCTTTATTATGCCACCTTTTGCATCTTTGAACCCGTTTTGTTCCCAATGATGTAGATATTCATTGTACGACTGTACACAGTAAAAGGAATCACACACAATCAGTGTGGGGAATTCGTGATCCGTATTTATAAGTGCCAGTATAAGTGCTTTGAGTTCTGCCAACTGTGCCGTGCAGTCTCCTAGAGATTGCGTTTTTGTACAGCTTGGATGGAACTTGCCATCATGCATACGACCTTTAACAATCGCACACGCTGCGCTGTAAGCTTGCTTACTTCCTGTGGCTGGTTGAGCAGAACCGTCAGTATAGATAATGTATTCATACTGATCTAGAGGCAACATTTCATTTGGAAGAGGATATTCTTGTTCGTATTGCAGGAATGCCTGTGTTTTTAAACTTGGATCAAATCTGTATTCAACATCCGTTGCTGTAAGAGAATTAGCCCACTGTATCCATCTTGGATGTAAGGCTTTAGCATTTGGAATGCTAGCTTTTGTAACAGCTTCTAAAGCTGGTACTGGGGTCACGACAATTATGCGTTTTCCATGAGCCAGAGCTCTTTCTCTTTCTACAGCGGTCTGAACCGCTGTCAGGATTTTTTCTGTTGAAGTGAAACGTATTTCTGCGTTTGTGTACAGGTGTGATTTGTATGCGATTGGTACAGTTTCACCTTCATTAAAAGTTAAATAAGTGTACCCGCATTGACCCGCTATGACTCGGATCACCAAGTTGCGTACGTTTACGCGTGTCTGTAAATGTTTAGAAGCTATCATGTCTTCCTGTAGGGAACGCAGGATATTTGTGTGTTCCTGTGTCCATTGTTTGACTGAAAGGTCAGGTTTTATTAAGTCTTAGAAAGGTTTTACCCTTTCTGCGTAATCCAAAATGTATGTTCGACCAAAATTTAGGAATCCCAGAATTGATTGTAAATTCTTTAATGATTTTGGAGGTTGGAGCAGCGCACACTTTTCTAAAAAGTTAGCTGCCAGGCTTTTTCCCTCACTTGACAGCTTGTATCCTAAAAACAGGACATTGAGGTGGGCAATTTTTGATTTTTTGAAATTAAATTTATAGCCCTCAGAGGCGAATCCCATAATAATGGTGCTCACCCTGGTCAAGTGCCTCTTTAAGTCATCGTCCGTCAGATAAATATCATCCACATAGGACAATGCTCCTTCATCCAAATTTTGGAGTAACTCTGTTACCCTTGCTGAGAACAACCCCGGGCTATTCTTGTACCCTTGGGGGAGTCGGCAAAATTGCCGGTGGGATCCTAACGCACTGAATGTGGTCAGATAACTGCTTTCAGGCGCTATATTTTGGCAGAAAAATCCATTTGAGATATCAAGTGTTGTTTTGTATTTTTTCCGCACAATGTTATTCATTAATGCGGCACTGTGTGCATTTTGAACTGCAAATGTCTTTGTGCAAGTGTTTAAATGTCTGTAATCTAAAACTAGACGATATGTATTGTCAGATTTGGCTACGGGGAACAAAGGATTGTTCATAGGTGAAGTGCAATTCTCTATCACCCCCTGGTATTCTAGTTGATCTAGGATCTCCTTGACTTGTCTTTTAGCTTCCTGTTTTATAGGATATTGCCTTTGAGCATTTGGGGAAACTTTTAAAGGGATCACGTGGTGGGTTGAATCCTCATCCCAACCAGCATGATTTTTGTACAGTGCTGGAGCTAGGGCAACCGCCCACTCCTGCGCATATGCATGTTTTAGGTGAATGGGAACGAGGTCGGAAAAGGCTGGAAAAATTAGTTTCTCCCCTAGGGCACTCCATGACGAATGCTGGCGGCCAGTCTTGTTCTGCTAATAGAATGTCATAACCAGATGACAGATTTTTCCAAAAGATACCCTTCACTTTTCTGGGCTTGTCCCCCTCCATCCGGAGTGTTATCTCATGTAACTTATGTGGGACACCTACCCGAGTATCAGGTGTTTCCACCGTGATATACTCACTCAACTCCGCTGTCACCAGAAATTCCTTCAGGTTCTGGCGAACTATCGTTACTTCTGCCGCGCTGTCTAGCATCGTCAGAGCCCATTCCCCGTTCAGAAGCTGTGTCCTCAGAATTCTGGGCATGTCTGATCTTGAGACCTGCTACCTTCTTCTTTTGAACTGAGGTTTTGATTTCTGTTTATCCTCTTTTTAGGTGCGTAGTCCGCAGCTGTGTTGCGTGTCTCTGGACTTTGTACGCTCCTTTGACCGTCCTTCCCTCTCGCAGTTTCGTGATGAACCCTGAAAGGAACGAGTATCAGTATCCTGATACCTGTCAGGTTTTTTAATATTATCCCTATTCCTGAGGTTATACCTCTTTTCAGAGGGCTCCTGTTGAGGAGACCTACCTCTGGACAGAGATCTGGTGTCTTTAGACTTTTGTTGTTTTTTATTTTCCCACTTCTTTTTAGAAGAAGTAGGTGTCTGCTTTGTAGTGTCCTTTTCAGGACTGCCCACCAGTTGTGGTTTTAATGCTTTCCCACCTAGACTGTCTCTGCCTAATTCTGCATATGCAGTTTCAATTATTTTGGATAGTTCGTGTTGTTGGTCGTCTGGACTGAACTCCCTTAGGCGTTGGCGGATCGCCACTGAAGCTGCTTCCCCCTTAATGTTAGCTAGTATTATGGTTGAGACCTGTTCAAAGTTGTTTAGCAACTTCATCCCTAAGTTAAGGGCAGGCTCTGCTCCGTACTCATTTTGTATCTGTTTTAATACTTCAGGTACTACTGCTATTGAAGGGATACCATGTGTTCTGGTATATATGGCAGCAAAGACTGAACCCCAAGAGGTGCAGTCCTCTACTTGTGGTGTGAGACCCATGGGCAAGCAGATTGTTAGGATTCTGTGTTTATCACTGGTTGTAGTATTCGGGAATACTGCTTCAAGCCGAGTTATTTTCTGAGCTATCCAGAATGGGATTTGTTCGTGTTTTGCTGGCATTTTGCCCATTATCACGTGTAATGTTTGTGGAGTAATTTTATTAACTTTGCCTTGGACTGGAGTGTCTTGTGCTGCAGCTGGTGCAGGCTGAACTGTTAAAGTCCTCATCACAAATTGTGTGAGGTTTCTGTAGATTTTAATTAAATCTCTGTGTTGTACGAGTAAGTCTGGCTGTGACATTGTGTCAATGTCAGGATGCGGTGTGTATGCCGCTAATATGGGCCATGTGGCTCCTGTTCCTCCGAGCGGGCCTAATCTTGCTCTTCCTCGTACGTGGGGTAGGGCGCCTTTAAACCAGTAATTATGCTCCTGGTAAGTGAGCGGGACCTCTACTTCCTCAAAGGGAGTATAGTATGCTGGTGTTTCACCTTCTAGGTAGTAGTGAAACACATTTGTAATTGCATTCGTTGCCTGGAATGTAATCCACAAATAGAACACCTCTGTTTTATTAGATTCGTGTGCCTCAATCTCGGAAATTACTGTACCACCCCTGGCTCTTAAACCATGTTCTAGAAGTTTTAGGGTGACTGCCCTTCTGAAATTTGGTGCAATTTGTATTGCATCCTCAGGGTCTTCTTCTAAACCAAAGAGGTTTGTTGTAACTCTCCCTGTTGCGCTTGTATCGTCCACCATTTTTAATTGGAAGAAGGGAGATTAAAGAGTTTTTAAGATAAGGTGTAAGTGCACAATTGTAGGAACTAAATATCCTTCAAGCTTGAGTAACCAACAGCCAATAAATAGTATTCTCGTACTACTCAGCTGCGGCGGATTTAGTGCCCACCCACTCCAGATGTCTCTGGGGTTTTGTGAGTAGGTTCTCTGAGAAAAGCACGACTGAACTACTCAGATTCTACTGTTAAATAAGTACCAAACCAACGTTGGTGGCGCCATGTCGTGTAGTTCCTATAGTACCCCTGCAGGACCTGCGCGTTTGGATAACATATACTGCGGGTGTTAGAACTGGGGGTCTCTAGTTGGCAATGGTTTGCACCTTTGTCCAAATAGGGACCCTTGCTTCTAGTCAGGATAAGGGGGATACACTCCTAAAATAACCCCTGCTCACCCCCTGGTAGCTTGGCACGAGCAGACAGGCTTATCTGGTGGTGGAGTGAGCTAAAGAATGATGATGGATTAAACCCAGATCAGTTGACTGGGGGTGAGTGTTTGATTGGCTCAAACGTTCCGTCCATCATCCCCTTTTGTAAGGCTTATCTCAGAGGCAGTGTGTAAAGCATTTGGGAACACATACAGTAATACAGTGAAAACACTACAGATGGACACCACACAGGTTGTTATGTAAAAATAAGTAATCTTTATATAGACTTATCACAAGACCCAATAGCAAAAATCCACAATACTGTACTCAAAAATAGACTTTAAAAGGTTATAAAATAGTTCAGTTCTCTCAAGTTGTAAATGCGACACTTTACTCTCGATGTACCTTGAATGCGTAACGCAAAGAAAACAAAAGGGTCGCAGGGAAGGTGATGCGTCGGTTCCTTACACTCAGGGGAGTGGATGTGTCGGTTCCTTACTACTGCGCAGGGGAGTTGATGCTCGCTTCCTTTCTGTGTGGGGAGGTGATGCGTCGGTTTCTTACTGCTTTCCGGTGCGATGCGACAAGATGGCACCTCGATGCGATACTCTTCTCCGGTACGATGCGACAAAATGGCGTCTTGGTTGCGATGTGACAACGTTGGTGTGATGCGTGCACGCCCGACAGCCGTGCGCCGACTCGATGATCTTTGGAGCCGCGACAGGCCCTGCGACGCGCTTCTCCGGTGATGCGACAATGACCTCTGTGGCAGCGTCCCGCTTCTCCGGTGATGCGCCGCGCTTCGGCGATGCGAGGATGACAGCGGCAGCGGCGTCTCGCTTCCTTGGCGATGCGATGACCGCGGCTGCGGCGGCAACACGCTTCTCGTTGTTGCGTCGCGCTTCCAGCTCCCAGCGACACGCAGTCTCTCAGAAGGCCCAGCACAACAGCAGGCACTTCAATTCCCAGCAAGGGAATGCAGGGGGAGCTGGTTGGTGAAGTCTTGTATCCCTGAGACTTCAGGCAGGAGGCAAGCTCTAGTTCAAGCCCTTGGAGATTCTCTTCTTCAAGATGACAAAGCACAGCAAAGTCTTTTCTCCTGTCCTTGGTAGAAAGCAACCACTGCAGGCCAACCCCAATCAGCAAAACAGCACAGGGGCAGTACTCCTCCTTCAGCTTCTCCGGTTCTTCTCCTTGGCAACAGGTTTCTTGATTTCCCAGAAGTGATCTAATTTCCTAGGGGTCTGGGTCCCCTTTTTATACACAGTTTCTCTTTGTTCTCTGAAGGCAGAGAGGCCTCTGCCTAGTCCAAAACCAGTTCTGGTCAGTCCTGGAGCACTTTGTTTTTCTGACTCCTTCTTTCCTTTGTGAGTGAGGGGCAGAGCCATCAGACGCCCGGCAGGAGGTGGAGCCAGCATTGTGGAAGGCAGGCACAGCCCTATTCAGACCCAGGTGCAACTCCTCCCTCCACTCTGGATGCAGATCTTTCTATTCAGCCCTGTGCTGACTCACCCTGTCTCCTGTAGCCACCCCCAGCCCCTGTCACTCAATCTCCAGACAAGAAATACACAACCTAGCAGAGGCAGGCTTGGAAGTTTAGGCAAGAAAATACCCACTTTCTAAAAGTGGTATTTTCAAACACAGAATGTTAAAACCAACTTCACTAAAAGATGTATTTTATCATTCTGAGTTCAGGCATACTAAATTTGTTTTTAGGTCTCGCGCTTGTCGTTGCAGTGCGCAGCACTGCTCGCGCAGCGCGAGACCTTTAGAAAGGGCTTCTGAAAACGACCCACACGCTCGTGCGTGTGGTTTTGTTTTCAGAAGCCCACATTGGCTGTAGCGTGCGTTTTTTAAAAAAAAACTGCACGCGATTGGGCAAAGGCGGGCGCTTGTCCCGCCTTTGCTCCGC
This sequence comes from Calotriton arnoldi, assembly GCA_963921515.1. Taxonomy (NCBI): domain Eukaryota; kingdom Metazoa; phylum Chordata; class Amphibia; order Caudata; family Salamandridae; genus Calotriton; species Calotriton arnoldi. The sequence continues at coordinate 628,716 of CAWUFW010009063.1, read as the reverse complement.
CCATTCCCGTCCGTGTCTAGGACGCGCATCAGCGCGCGGCACAGACAGGCTCCCTCGCCCCCCCCTCCTCTGTGGTGCGCGCGCACCACTGGTTTCGATTCCCGCGTTCGGTTCACGCGCACCACAGGTTTCGATTCCATGCTTATTCTGCTTGTTTGGCTCTTAGGGCTCCGGTGCGGCTTTCCCCGAGCGTGCGGCACCTCCTTCCCCCGTAGTGTTTTGCTTGGAGCCCGGGATAAATCCAGAATATGAGCATTTTTAAATTTTTACCGGGGTGCTTCCCACGAGCGTGCAGCACCCCTTCCCCGCAGTGTTTTGCTTCGATTGGAGCGAGTGTGTTTGTGCAGCTCCCGGTGTGTGAAATGTGCATTGTCCCTGCTCACTCGGTAGTTTTATTGTCCCTGCTCACTCGGTAGTTTTTTGTTGACACGCCACGGCTGTTTGTCCCATGTGGCGAGGAAAATGAAATTCCACGAAAACGTGTGTGATGTTATGTTGCTATTCCGTCCGGGGGTTGGTGGGCAAGCCTTTTGCGCTGTGTCTCGGATCACACAAAGCGCATTCCCTCAAAGAAGCCGTCTCTTCTTTGTCGTCCCCACTTTCACAAACATGGGATGTGCTGATGAGCGCGGAGCGGGGCAGTTGTCGCCTGTTGGGGTCCCGGACCGCTTCCTTTACCTCAAGTGTCGGCCTTGGCACTTTACTTTCACACAGTAATCAGCAGAGGTGTTGTGGGGGATGACGCCCAGTCATTACAATACCACTTCACTCTTCGCCCCTCCAAACCAGCAGACTCATACATCTCACGCACATCTAAAGGGGTCTGTCCTTGCGCCCCTGTCCCCACAGTACCTGGCAAGTGATCATGGCCCCCAATACTTTGGTTCAGGTACACGTCAAAGAAATCACCGAACTAGCCTTTTAAACACAGACGGGCATGTTAATTCTCTACACCAACGTTGTTCTTTGTACCCCTCCTCCTTCCCTGGTGTGCTTGCCCATGTGTGTTTGCCAGCGTTTTCCCTCCTGAACATCTCCCCCTTGCAGTTGTTCTTTGTCGCCCTTCCCCTTCCCTGTTATGCTCACCCTGTGTGTGCTCTTCCTATTGTCTCATGTAGTCGTGTAACTGCAGCGCTGGAGGGCCTGCAATTCCACTCCACAACACAATTCCGCTACACACCAAATATATCCAATTCACAACACCCCCAGGTGTACGGTGAGTCAGGATATATGGGACATAGTCTGTCTGCTAACAAAGCGCTTTGGTGCGTCAGTTTAGAAGTATTCTTATGGCCCCAGAGCTCCTTCACTGCACTGTTACTGTGGGCCCCGCGTGCGCTGCCTGGGAGTGCTTTAAATGAAAATATAAAGTGCCGGTACTCTCCCATTAAATATATTGCAGCTTTGTTGACAAGTGCAGGTACTCTCTCTTTCACCTTGAAGTGCAGGTACTCCACACCGGACAGTATCTGCCCATTTAAAGCACTGTTTTCAGCATAAGAGCCCTAGCATTAAGGGGTCGAGACTCGGGTGAAACCTCAAGTGTGCGAGTGTCCAGCTCCTCCGTGCCTACACAAATGTCTCCCAAGCTTTCCGTGCAGCTTTCACCTTGTAATGTCTGACCGCGCCATAAAAGCTGTTAAAGAGACTGAAAGGAACACTCTGTGCATCCTTTAACCTGACAGTTCAGGGAACAAGGGAGATAAAAATCGATTTACACAATGTTCAAGTATGAAAGAAAGCTGCATTTTTCTTTTTAAAATGTTACATTCCTGTAACCCCCCACCCCCATGTTAATTCTGTAGACTGTGTTTGCATAGCGTTTGATCTCACCACACTAACATTTCAATCTCTGTGCCTTCACATCACTTAATGGTGTGCGCGCTTCACGGCTCAAGAGGTTCAAAAAGCGAGCATATCTTTTGGTCCGAGTTTTATTACATTGAAATTCACGTGTGTCAACACATTCATTACAGGACTCTGCTTTGCGTCTTTGCTGTGGGTAGGCATCATGGCTCTTTCGGCATCAAAGGTTAACTCTTGCAAAGCCGTTTAATACATATTATAGGAGAGTGATGATTAACATATGGCAATTGGAGAGTTTGCAGCCGAAGGAAACGAGAGCAGAAAGCAATCGTCAATCTTTGTGCTGGGTTCCAATAAGATCGCTCAATACATTAGTGTTTTTGTAGAAGAAAGCGATGTGCGACGCACAGGTTCAAATGCCACTATTGTAAACTTACTAAGACCACAGCCTACCACTGAATGTAGCAACAGCGTGATCTGTGTTAGGTCCCAAGCTATTCCATATGTGACTTAACCTAACTGTTTACATTATCCTAACTGAGTTTGAAAATGTGCAGGTTCGATGTCTTGCTGTGACTATGTGCATCATTATATATGTGTTTGCTCATCAGTGACTTGGATACCCCTGGAGTACATGTCATGTTACAGCTGTTGCTGGGTGCATGCTAGCTAGTCCTAAGAGTAACACCATTTATGACACATTCTGGATCGCTTTGGGACTTGCTGGCTAAACCTAACATAAGAATCACCTTTGAGTGTTGTTCAGCAGAAACAGCAGGGAGCAGGTGCCTGTGGGCCAGAAGTCAAAAAGGCCACTTGACCTTTGGCCCCACCTTATATAGGTGACCTGGGCTTAGACGTGGGCCATCCTTGAATTACTAATTCCTTTCATGATGCACTGCTGGCTACCCCTTGCATAAGGATCGTGAGAATACTTACCATAGCATACACCTACTATTTAATGATGAATGGACAAGAAAGGCAGAATCTGAACTAGTGTATGTGAGTGCACAGTGAACGTGACATAATGATGCTTGTCTTGCTCTTTTCGCCTCCTGGGGCCTCTGCAAACATGCACAGACCTCCTGTCTGGATGCCGCGTGCAGCGAGTAATCTGCATTAAATCTTGAAAGTAGCATTTCCCTGGCCCACCGCAGCTTTATCTCCCATTCCCCCACACGCCCCGCCGCTGCTTAATCTCGCCCCCCTCCCTTCAATGCTGCGAGAGTGTCCTGGACTACCGGACGGTGCGGCGGGGAGGGGGCTGGGAGGGAGACCGGAGTATCACACACACTGTGCCCCTCGCACCCCCTGCTGCCCATAAGGCGTATTCCATATCGGCTGCAATTAGAACCAAAATCAGGCTGCGCCTCTCAGCAGCACGCTCTAGAAGCTTTTCTTACATATGTACATATTATTTATTTTTATATTGCTGCACGATTCCCCCTGACTACACTGTAAAGAGCATGTTGCTGCAGCATAACCATAGACTGATTTTCACAAAGCTCGCCTCCTGGTGTTACTTTTTAAACCCCAAGCTTTGTTTACAGAAGGCTGAAGATCCTCCCTGGGGAAGGGCCGGGGAGCAGTTGCCGCACCTCGTAAACAACTTCTTTTTTTTGTGTGTACTTGACTGAAGCCTGTCTCCGTTTTTGTTGGTGTTCTAGTGTTTATAAAGTATTACTTTGAGATGCTTTAATCCCAGCATCCATCCTTCCACCCCAAAAGTCTGTCTGTCTCTCTCTTCTAAAATGTCCCCTCTCCCTCAAGCCCAAACTCTGCCTGTCTCTGTTCGTCAAACTCTCTCACCCTCAAATGCCCGCTCTCCCCTCCTCCCACCCCAAACTCCGTCCGTCTCTCTCTTTTAAATGGACTCCTCTCCGACTCCATTTGCGGTGAACTATCTGCATGAAAGGGTGTAAGCCTGTAAGGGCTTCAGTGTAGGAGCATTGTGATAGTGTTAAAAAAAAAAAAAACTACCTTTTTTTTTGTTTTATCTTTTGCAATAGGTCTCGGATTTGCGAGAGTTTGAGCTATTGGCATTGTAAATGACAATGCTTTTTATTTATGTGTTTTGAAAACGTGCAAGCGGTGTTTATAGTCCTTGCTTACGAGAAGCAACGCTGGCAGTAACTGCGCCTCTTTACTGCCAGCCTTGCTTCTATAAGTAGAAAGTGCGTATTTACACACCGTTTGCAAGTTTTCAAAACTCAAATAAAAGGCGTTGTCATTTACAATGCCAATAGCTCAAACTCTCACAAATGCGAGACCTATTGCATTGCAAATGCTTGTTCTACCATGTTCCCTGGGTCAGTTAGGATTATAAGGTGTAATAATCAAACTGCCCATTCTGGCCTATGGAGAACAGGTAGCCTTGCAATAGTGAAAAACGAAAATGGCTGTAATTCACTATTAGGACATGCCACACACACCAGGGCATGTCCTACCTTATACTTACAATGCACCCTGCCCTTGGGCCTACCTTAGGGGTGTCTGATATGAAGATAAGGGAAGGTTTAGGGACTGGCAAGTGGGTGCACTTGCCAAGTCGACATGGCAGTCACAGACCGCACACAGGCTCTGCAATGGCAAGCCTGAGACACATTTTACAAGCTGCTTCTGTGGGTGGCACAACCAGTGCTGCAAGCCCACCAGCAGCATTGGATTTACAAGCCCTGGGCACACTCAGTGCACTGTACTAGGGACTGACAAGTAAACCAATCATCCAATCATGGAGTCACTAATCCATACATCAATTTACAGTAGGGAGCACTTGCACTGTGGCACTGAACAGCAGTGGCACAGTGCCCAAAAGCATCTAAAACCAGCAAAACATAAGAGGCAACAGCAAAAAAATGGAAGGGAGACCCACGCCAATGGTGCCAAGTCTAACACGTGTCCCCTCCAGCTGAAATGTGGGGAGAACTACCCTTCCTCCTGGGAGTTCTCATCACTAAGGCGGAAAAATCTGGACAGACCATCAGCATTGGCGTGTTCTGTACCAGGGCGGTGTTCCACCGTGAAGTCCATCCCCTGTAGGGAAATGGACCACCTCAACAGTTTTGGGTTCTCACCCCTCATCTGCATTAACCATCTGAGGGGCCTGTGGTCTGTCTGAACCCGGAAGTGAGTCCCAAACAAGTATGGTCTCAACTTCTTCAGTGCCCAGACCACAGCAAATGCCTCACGTTCAATCGCACTCCACCTCTGTTCCCGTGGGAGTAACCTCCTACTAATAAAGGCTACAGTTTGGTCTAGGCCCTCCTCATTCATCTGTGAAAGCACAGCCCCAACACCATGCTCTGAAGCATCTGTCTGCACAATGAATTCCCTTGAGAAGTTGGGCGCCTGAAGCACGGGCGCCGTGCACATGGCAGATTTCAGGGCATCAAAAGCCTTTTGGCAGGCATCAGTCCAGTTCACTTTCCTGGGCTGCTTCCTGGAAGTCAGCTCAGTCAAGGGTGCAACAATGTTGCCATACCCCTTGACAAACCTCCTGTAATACCCGGTGAGTCCTAAGAAGGCTCTCACCTCTGTCTGGGTTTTGGGGCGTTCCCAAGCCAGGATGGTATCTATCTTGGGTTGTAGGGCGCCACCTGGCCGCTCCCAACCTGGTGTCCCAAGTACACCACAGAACCCTGCCCGATCTGGCACTTACTCGCCTTGGATCGTGAGGCCTGCCCTCCGCAGCGCCTTCAACACTTCCCAGAGGTGGTGCAGATGTTCCTCCCAAGTGGCGCTGAACACTGCAATGTCATCCAGGTAGGCGGCACTGAAATCCTCCAGCCCAGCCAACACCTGGTTGACCAACCTCTGAAAGGTGGCAGGGGCATTCTTCATCCCAAAGGGCATCACCCGGAATTGGTAGTGCCCATCTGGTGTGGAGAATGCTGACCTCTCTTTGGCCCCATCAGTTAAGGCAATCTGCCAGTATCCAGACGTTAGATCAAACGTGCTGAGGTACCGGGCAGCCCCTAACCGATCAATGAGCTCATCAGCTCTGGGGATGGGGTGCGCGTCAGTCCTGGTGACTGAATTGAGTCCTCGGTAGTCCACACAGAACCGGAGTTCGGGTGTGGCACCAGGCGCGGCAGCCTTTGGGACCAAGACCACTGGGCTGGCCCAAGGGCTGTTAGAGGACTCAATCACCCCTAAGGCAAACATCTTGGAGACCTCCTCCTTGATGCAAGCTCTCACCCTGTCAGTCACTCTGTAAGTTTTGTGCTTCACAGGAGGACTGTCCCCAGTGTCCACATCATGGATGCACCATTCAGTGATACTGGGAGTCAGGGAGAACAGATCAGAAAACTGCCCCAACAGTTGGCGACAGTCATTCTGCTGGTCAGGGTCAGGGTGGGAGAGAGGTTCACACCATCCACTGACCCATCTTGCTCTTTTGCATACAGGAGGTCAGGAAGAGGTTCAGTCTCCTCTTCCATCCCAGCATCTGTTGCTAAGAGCATGCCCACTTCAGACCTCTCAAAGTGGGGCTTCAGGCGGTTCACATGCAGGACCCGCAAGGGGTTCCTGGGAGACTGCAAGTCCACCAAGTAGGTGACATCACTCTTGCGCTCCACCACCTCAAATGGTCCGGTCCACTTATCCTGGAGCGCACAGGGCTCTGGGGCCATGACCCAAACCTTTTGTCCAGGCTGAAACTCGATCAGAGTGGCATTCTGATCATGCCAACGTTTCATCTCTTCCTGGCTGGCTTCCAGATTCGCCTCAGCGTGTTGTCTGAAACGCCGAGTCTGGTTCCTGAAGGCCAGCATGTAACTAAATACATCCTGGGGAGTTTTCCTGGGAGCTTCCTCCCAGCCTTCCTTGACCAGACTCAGAGGTCCTCTTACAGGATGGCCGTTCAGCAGTTCAAAGGGACTGAACCCTAAGGACTTCTGGGGCACCTCTCTGTAAGCAAAGAGCAGGCATGGCAAGAGGACGTCCCACTTACGCCTCATGGGTTCTTCAAGACCCATAATCATGCCTTTCAGGGTCCGGTTGAATCTCTCAACCAGCCCATTACCTTGGGGGTGGTAAGGAGTGGTGAACTTATAGGTTACACCACACTCCTGCCACAGGGACTTCATATACTTGGAAATGAAGTTGGTACCACGGCCAGACACCACCTCCTTGGGAACCCCACACGGGAGAAAATCCCCATCAGTGCACGTCCCACCACGGGGGCCGTCACTGTCCGAAGAGGGATGGCTTCCGGGTACCGGGTGGCATGGTCCACCAAGACCAGGATGAACCTGTTGCCCATGGCAGTCTTGGGATCCAGAGGCCCCACAATGTCAATACCCACCCTCTCAAAGGGGGTGCTGACAACAGGGAAAGGTTGGAGAGGAGCCTTGTGCTTCCTCCCACTCTTACCACTTGCCTGGCAAGTCTGACAGGTCCTGCAATGAGTATCTGAACTCTTGCGCATTTGGGGCCAATGAAAGTGGGTGACAAGCCTTTGAAAGGTCTTGTCTTGCCCCAAATGTCCTGCTAAAGGCACATCATGAGCCAGACCCAGTAGGAAGGCTCTGAAGCGCTGGGGTACCACCAGCACACGGGCTGACCCAGGCTCAGCAACCTTAGGCTCACTATACAGGAGACCATTCTCCCAGTAGATCCAGACTGATCCAGACTGATCACCTGCTGCCTGGCTTGCAGCCTGTTGCCGCAAGCCCTCAAGAGAAGGGCACTTCTTCTGCTCCTCGCAGAACTCTTCCCTGGAGGGGCCTCCTTCCTGCTGCCAATGGGTCAGCTCAGGCAGGTCCCCCAGTTCAGCCACTTGTTCCCCTGTAGGTTCCAGGGCATCCCCCTCAAGGTCTGCCTCCTCCTGGACCGTGGGAACTTCGGGGGCCGGTTTCCCGTGCACCCGCCTCCTCTCTTTAAGGCAGGCACCTGGGCCTTTCTTCCAGGCTCCAGGTTCTCCTGAATACCCTTACCGGCTGCCATTGACCGAGTGGTCACACACGCCCACTCTGGCAGACCCAACATCTCCAAATGAGACCTCCGCTCCACCTTCGCCCAAGGGAAGCTCTCCAAATCATTGCCTAGCAGACAGTCAACAGGCATGGCTGGCCTCACAGCTACTTGAAGGATACCTGAGACCCCCCACTCAAAGGGAACCTGGGCCACCTTGCAGTGGCTCTCTGAGTTGTCAGCGGCAACTACAGGGTAGAATACGTTGGGGACCACCTGCTCCTCAGACACCAGCCGACAACTGACAGCTGTCACACTGGCCCCGGTGTCTCTGAGAGCCTCCACCCTATGGCCATTGATGGTCACCCACTGCCTGTATTTTTTAGTGTTATCAGGCAGCTGGGTCCTAGGGACCATCTCACTGTCTCCTAAAGAGACCAGGGACATCTCTGCGGGACCCCACCCACCTTGGGCACCCAACTCCTCCCCCAGGGCTACACTAGCCATCTGCCGGGGTGGTGCACCAGTGGGTGCAGTGGTCACGGTATTGGGGCACTTGGGACTTCCTACAAAGTGACCCACCTGACCCCAACTAAAACATGCTTTGGGCCCCTTCTGAACAGACTTATCTGTTGGGACCCATGGTCTTTTCTCAGTGGGAGGCTGGGAACCCTTACCTTGGTTCTCTTGGGGTTTACTTTGGGGCCCTTTTGGAACTCTTTCTGTTTACCCTTGTCCCCCCACTCTTCTGCTGGGGACCCTGCCCACCTTTGGCGGAGTCTCCCACAAGACCCTTGTGGACCCGGGTACTGACCCAGCGGTCCGCCTCCTCAGCAAGCTTCCTAGGATTAGTCAGCTTACTGTCAACAAGGTGCTGGCGTAGCTCTGGAAAACAACTACTGGACAAGTGCTCCCATGCAATTAAATCATAGAACCCCTGCAAGTCATTTACTTTGCTACCCTTCACCCATCCATCCAATGCTCTGCAAAAATAAGACACATACTCCACCCAGGTACTAGACTCCAGCTTTTTGCAGTTCCTAAACTTCTGCCTATAAAGCTCTGGAGTTAACCCATACCTTGCCACTAAAGCTTCCTTCAGGTGGGTATAGGACATCTGATCCTCTGTGGGCAAGGCTAGCAAGGTTTCCTTCCCTCACCTGTAAAGCGGCCCCACAACCCCGCTCCCCAATCCTTCTCAGGGACCCGGTGTGATGTCATGGCGATCTCATATGCTTTAAACCATTGCCCAATGTCCTCCCCCTTCATGAAATCCTTAATAACCTCCTTGGGGATGTATACTCTACTTTCTACAGACACTGGAGGTGTGCTGCCACCAGAGGGAGTGATCTCTAGGCTCCTAGCCTTTAGCTCTAGCTCCCTCACCACTCTCTCATGCTCTAAAAGCATCCTTTTTTCTTCCTTGGCCAACCTCTTACTTTCCAACTCCAATTTCTTGTGCTCAAGGCTATCATGGCTTCCCTGTTTCAGTTTGGCCATTTCCATTTCATGCATCCTGCTTTTGTCCCTGTCCTCCAGCTCCTCTGGAGACAGTCCCTTTTGAGAAACACTGCTGCCCTCCCTGGAAGGCACTCTCCTCCCGGGTAAGCCTAATGGCCCCTCAAGCTGCTCATCTAAATTCTCTGCCTCCTCCAGTCTCTTCGGAGGCGTGGGTTCGAATCCCACCGCTGCCACCAATGTTAGAACTGGGGGTCTCTAGTTGGCAATGGTTTGCACCTTTGTCCAAATAGGGACCCTTGCTTCTAGTCAGGATAAGGGGGATACACTCCTAAAATAACCCCTGCTCACCCCCTGGTAGCTTGGCACGAGCAGACAGGCTTATCTCAGAGGCAGTGTGTAAAGCATTTGGGAACACATACAGTAATACAGTGAAAACACTACAGATGGACACCACACAGGTTGTTATGTAAAAATAAGTCATCTTTATATAGACTTATCACAAGACCCAATAGCAAAAATCCACAATACTGTACTCAAAAATAGACTTTAAAAGGTTATAAAATAGTTCAGTTCTCTCAAGTTGTAAATGCGACACTTTACTCTCAATGTACCTTGAATGCGTAACGCAAAGAAAACAAAAGGGTCGCAGGGAAGGTGATGCGTCGGTTCCTTACACTCAGGGGAGTGGATGCGTCGGTTCCTTACTGCTGCGCAGGGAGTTGATGCTCGCTTCCTTACTGTGTGGGGAGGTGATGCGTCGGTTTCTTACTGCTTTCCGGTGCGATGCGACAAGATGGCACCTCGATGCGAATCTCTTCTCCGGTACGATGCGACAAAATGGCGTCTTGGTTGCGATGTGACAACGTTGGTGTGATGCGTGCACGCCCGACGGCCGTGCGGCGACTCGATGATCTTTGGAGCCGCGACAGGCCCTGCCACGCGCTTCTCCGGTGATGCGACGATGACCTCTGTGGCAGCGTCCCGCTTCTCCGGTGATGCGCCGCGCTCGGCGATGCGAGGATGACAGCGGCAGCGGCGTCTCGCTTCCTTGGCGATGCGATGACCGCGGCTGCGGCGGCGACACGCTTCTCGTTGTTGCGGCCCCGCTTCCAGCTCCCAGCGACACGCAGTCTCTCAGAAGGCCCAGCACAACAGCAGGCACTTCAATTCCCAGCAAGGGAATGCAGGGGGAGCTGGTTGGTGAAGTCTTGTATCCCTGAGACTTCAGGCAGGAGGCAAGCTCTAGTTCAAGCCCTTGGAGATTCTCTTCTTCAAGATGACAAAGCACAGCAAAGTCTTTTCTCCTGTCCTTGGTAGAAAGCAACCACTGCAGGCCAACCCCAATCAGCAAAACAGCACAGGGGCAGTACTCCTCCTTCAGCTTCTCCGGTTCTTCTCCTTGGCAACAGGTTTCTTGATTTCCCAGAAGTGATCTAATTTACTAGGGGTCTGGGTCCCCTTTTATACACAGTTTCTCTTTGTTCTCTGAAGGCAGAGAGGCCTCTGCCTAGTCCAAAACCAGTTCTGGTCAGTCCTGGAGCACTTTGTTTTTCTGACTCCTTCTTTCCTTTGTGAGTGAGGGGCAGAGCCATCAGACGCCCGGCAGGAGGTGGAGCCAGCATTGTGGAAGGCAGGCACAGCCCTATTCAGACCCAGGTGCAACTCCTCCCTCCACTCTGGATGCAGATCTTTCTATTCAGCCCTGTGCTGACTCACCCTGTCTCCTGTAGCCACTCCCAGCCCCTGTCACTCAATCTCCAGACAAGGAATACACAACCTAGCAGAGGCAGGCTTGGAAGTTTAGGCAAGAAAATACCCACTTTCTAAAAGTGGTATTTTCAAACACAGAATGTTAAAACCAACTTCACTAAAAGATGTATTTTATCATTCTGAGTTCAGGCATACTAAATTCGTTTTTCTACCATGTTCCCTGGGTCAGTTAGGATTATAAGGTGTAATAATCAAACTGCCCATTCTGGCCTATGGAGAACAGGTAGCCTTGCAATAGTGAAAAACGAAAATGGCTGTAATTCACTATTAGGACATGCCACACACACCAGGTCATGTCCTACCTTATACTTACAATGCACCCTGCCCTTGGGCCTACCTTAGGGGTGTCTGATATGAAGATAAGGGAAGGTTTAGGGACTGGCAAGTGGGTGCACTTGCCAAGTCGACATGGCAGTCACAGACCGCACACAGGCTCTGCAATGGCAGGCCTGAGACACATTTTACAAGCTGCTTCTGTGGGTGGCACAACCAGTGCTGCAAGCCCACCAGCAGCATTGGATTTACAAGCCCTGGGCACACTCAGTGCACTGTACTAGGGACTGACAAGTAAACCAATCATCCAATCATGGAGTCACTAATCCATACATCAATTTACAGTAGGGAGCACTTGCACTGTGGCACTGAACAGCAGTGGCACAGTGCCCAAAAGCATCTAAAACCAGCAAAACATAAGAGGCAACAGCAAAAAAATGGAAGGGAGACCCACGCCAATGGTGCCAAGTCTAACAGCGGGCTTGGTAGCAGACTAACTCTGAGCACCCCCACCGTATATTTTAGCCTGGTTTTGCATTAGCTAGCTCGCAGTGCCACTAGTGTCTCCTCTTATCGGGGAGAGATTAGTTTCTGGCAACCTTAGAACATGACAACCCTGATTCCCTCAGAATCGTGGAAACAATGTACTACCTTTCGCTCAGTCACTCGTGCTCACTTATTCGGTTTGTCTCAGAGAGTTACACAGAATAAACAGTCGGGCGTTTCAATAAGTATTTATTGAACAGTTGTTATTCTAGTGTAAAATATATGTGCTGCGGTAACCAGCAGACAATAGCAGAGATATATGATCAGCAGTACGATAAAAGCAAAGGGATAGAACAGTTCTACCATATTGCGATAATCATGAGTACATACATGAATATAAAAGCATTATGCAAGTGCGCGTACTCCTACGATGCCTACCTAGATGTACCTGAGTGTACCTAGCATATGTGTGTAGGTCTTAGAAGCTAAAAGCCAAGAATCCTCCTATGATTTAGTCAAACCCCCATACCTGAATAGAGAGTGTGTGGGACCCCGTCCTGGTCTCGAGTTGGACACCCCGTCCGTGTTGTGTCAGACCACTGTCAGCTTGAGCGACTACATGCAGGAGCCTCAGCGTCTCTGGTCGGTGTGTCAGCATGGAAGTCTTGGTTCCCTCTGGTTTACCGGGGCAAGCTGTGGTGTATTTATACCCTAAAGAGTCTCGGTCCTCAGTATGGTTTGTATTGGACATGAGGAAGACGTCAGGGGTGAACTTTGTACATACATTATGCTGGTGGTGTATTCTTAGAAAGACATGCATAATTAATGAGTACAGTGTGGGCCTGTGTTTGGAAGAACCCTGCTGCATTCAAAACAACAGGATAGATAACGTTCAGCCCTCAGAGCTCGTTGTGTACTAGCTGGGACCAATGTAAATATGCCTATATAAGGAATCATACTATAATAGGACATGTACAGTTGTGACCATAATTGGGCATATGCGGCCATGACCATAATTGGGCAAGTACGAATATGACCATATTAGGGTAAATATGAATACGTCCATTTTAGGGCATGTACGAACGGATCTACATTAGGGCATCTATGCGGGATATAACACTTGGTAATGTGCGGTTTCCAGGACATCCTATCTGACAAGGTGATACCCAGATACTGAAACGTATCAACCCTCTCTAGGAAAATCCCACCCAGGGTGGGCCTCCCCTACATGCTTTATGGGGCTTGATTGCCATATACTTGGTTTTTAGTACATTTATTTCAAGACCCAGCATGGCACAAAAGACTTCAAACTGGTTCAATAGCAACTGCAGGCCACCCAGGGTTGTTGACACCAAAAGGGTGTCATCAGCAAATAGGAGTGTCAAAATGTTCTCCTTATTTAGCGACGGATCTACGGGCTTAGATGCAAGAAACTGGATAACATCATTCAGATAGAGAGAATAAAGGGTTGGGGATAGAATACATCCTTGGTGAACACCCTTGGACACACTGCATGGTTCCATAAGATGGCATTGATCTCTCCACCTAACTCTGGCACTGTTATCCTCATGGAGTCGGACCACAATAGTTAGAATCTCCATGGGCATGCCCATATCAAGTAACACACATCAAAGATTTGCTCTGGGAACTAGGACAAATGGCGATTTCAGGTCAGTGAAAGCGACAATAAAAAGACTCCCTTTCCGAATGACCACCATTTTCCAATATATCAACAGGAAGTAAAAACCCTGATCAGTGGTGCTAATCCTTTGCCTAAAACGAGCTTGTAGGGGTGACAATATACACTGCTCATCTATCCAGTCCTGGATCTTCAACAACAGAGTTCGGGAGAAGACCTTCTGGATTGAGTCGATGAGACTGACAGGGCTATTGTTCATTGGATTATTCCTATCGCCTTTCTTCTATATTGGTATCACCTCAGCCTCCTTCCAGGACCCAGGATTTGGAGCACCTCCGGCTATGGCTTTGGAAAGTAGCCTGATGCATTTAGCCCAGCTATCCTTCTCATATAGAAAAAGGTCACCGGGAATGTCATCCAGGCCCGGCGCTTAATGCCGCACAATTGCATCAATAGAGGTTCGTATTTCCCCTAGATCAAATAATTTATCATCAAAGACCAATTGGAGTGGAGGAGGTACAAGGGTGGTGATGACTTCAGAATAAAGTTTTTTGAAGTGGGCATACTAGTCCTCTACTGCAATATGATTCTCAATCAATGGTTCAACTTTGGCACCAACCTGTGAAACCAAACACCAGAATTTATTGGGATCTTTATCTTTGCAGGTTTCTTTTAGAAGGTACTACCTGTCTTCATCCCACTCCTTCACCCACACCTGGGTCTGTTTAAAGAGCTTCCTTCATGATCTTACAAGGGGTACATCGTTTGATTTAATGACCTGGAAAGGTCGTGCTCACACTGATCTACATTCGCTATTAAACGAGGTGTTTGAGGCCCGTGGGTGCTTAAGAGGCTTGGTTCTTACTAAGGGTGCTGTAAAATGCTGGAGCAGTCGCCCAAAAAAGCTAGAATTCACATCAGTGACTGCACCTAACCCCCCTGCCACCTTACTGAGAGCTAGGATCTCCGAGGTACTCTCCAACAGATCCTTATTTATAAGATGCAGAGTCTTGACCTGTGGAGCTAAGTGCCGCCACTTTAAATGTCGTTTGTCATTAGTCAAAACCAGGTCACAAGATAGTGCATTCTGCCTAGCCTGGTTGGGAAAACAATTCCAGGGTGTCAACAGACTTAGATATAAGGGATTGTGATCACTTTCCATTCTGGCCCAAATATCCATATCAGTCACTAAGTACCACAACCTTAGGTCCAACCACAATATAGTCTATACGACTTGAACTATTGATCCTGTTATAAGAGTGGGCCCCCAACTTATCTGACTTAGTTTTTCCATTAAGAGCTCTGACCCCAAACTCTAGGGACAAGGCTTTAAGCTGGGTAGTGGCTTTTGACCATTTTTTGACAGGAGGTAACACCAATCTCGGTATGTGCCAGAGTTTGTCTCCCTTAACTGCCCCACACACATCATCCTTAGCCAGGGGCTCAAAGGTGATATTAAAGTCACCTGCCAAGATCAGAAAGTGAGAGGGGTCTCTCCTATCCTGGAGCTCTTCTAATTGCTGCAGGGTACTGGATTGCCTACCCCCTGAGTTCCTTGTGCATAGATATTATAGATAACAATGGTGATATTGGATTATCCTTTGATTTGAATTCCCAGGATATCTGGGCTGACAGTATAAAATTGGGTGACGCCGCATCTCAATGCGATCTTTACCCAAATCAACAGGCCCTCAGTGGAGAGCCCATACTTATTCAGTGATGTGGGTGAATAGAAATGTAAGTACCCGGCCCTAGGGGTAGGGTCAATGCTACAGGATTCCTGGAGGATACAAATGTCTACAGGTTGCACAAACGCATTCCAATGGGGTAAGGACAATTTTGATTTATCTCCAGATATATTCCAGTAGACCAGCGAGAGCTTAGAGGATGCCGTTGTTATGGATAACTGTGAGACTGGGGACAGGCCAATAGGGGCAGGGTAAGCTTGAGAATCAGAAGTAATCGAATATAGTGCCGGGTTCTGCATTGGGGGTCCAACTACATTGCCCCAATGGCTGGCCTGTGGACACAGGACTGATAGAAAGTCCGATAGGGATAGGATGAACATGAGGGTGCACTATCTGGAAGTCCTAAACAACTCCACCTGTTTGAAACACCTCCCACCTGCCACCTGGCCTCCTTGCTGCTGCCGCCAATCAACCATACCCAACTCCGACACATCCCCAGATTTTGGAGCCGGGGGCTGGCTATTGAGTGCAGGCCCACTAAATACCGGATAATACTTGAATTGGATATTAGACCCTGATGGAGGATTAGTTCTTGAGTCCAGGACCTCCAAATTATCTACCAAATTCCTATTTGATAACAGCAAATCAATGCAATCAGTAGCGCTATGGGGAATCGTACACCTTTTTGCCCAAATGATATCTTCCCTGATGAGTGACCTACAACCCCTAAAATGGCGAATCCACTGAATGGCCTTATTCCTCAGCAAGCCTTCATTTTCCAAATGAGGATTCAATAATATTCTGGACACATTGATCATAAAAACTTTTCATTCAGCTGAACCTCCCTATTCTCTTGTGGCAAACAATAACATTTTATCAGAAGCTTTGTTTGTACGGAGCTAGAAACACCAGATTCCTTTCGAATGTGGCAACCAAAATTACCAAACTTGGGCCCCCCTGGACCAGATGTAATCCTCCCATTGCCTCGAAGGTCTGAGCTACTATTGCCTTCTGTCATGCATGTCTTCCTTGAGATCAGGCCGGGTTTTGCTGTTGGGGCTATATGAGTAACCTTCTGAACACAGCCACCGGACATGTAAGGAATGCAGCTAGAATGATAGCTATGCCCACAACCAGCCCATGAACAGGGGTCCACTCTACCCTTGAGGAGCTGGTTAACTAAGGCCGTAAGTCACCCACCATGGACTTGAGAAATTCTATTTCGGTTCTGAGTTCAGAGAGCTCGCAAACCACTGCTTATTTAGGAGTAGAATTTGAAGATTCTGCGGGCGGGCCCCCCTCAAACTCACCCTTCCCACAAAGTGATCTATCGGATAAAGGCTGAAGTGGGATGTAACAATTACAATGAGGAACATCTGGGATAGATGGTACATTATCCTTTAAGGCACCACCTTCATCTACATTTGTTTCAGATAAAGTGCTGTTGGGTACCACCTGCCTCTTACTACGTTTCTCAAACATTTTAGGAATGCATTTCTGTTTAATGACACCTG
Organism: Calotriton arnoldi; assembly: GCA_963921515.1. NCBI lineage: Eukaryota > Metazoa > Chordata > Amphibia > Caudata > Salamandridae > Calotriton > Calotriton arnoldi. The sequence continues at coordinate 612,166 of CAWUFW010009063.1, read as the reverse complement.
CCCTAGACTAAATTGACCCATTGCCTACAAGCGGAGCAATAACATCAAAGACCAGGATCTCCTCACACTTGGCAACTATATCATCTATTCTATCCATTCCACAATTGCCCCCAGGAAGCTTTAATTATTTTTTTACCTTCTTTTTAACCACCCCCACACCCCATCCAATGCATTTCTCTTCCCCATACGCATACAACAGTAAAATTAACGCGGGACTAAGGTGTAATGAAGAAGCAGGGAGCCAATTGTGCCCAGGTAACGCCCTTCAGGGAGCCAACACTCACTAGGACCAGCAATCATAAGCCCAAGCATTTGGTCCACTTGGGAAACTCCAAAAGAAGTACAGGTCTATTAAACAATACAGTTGCTTCCAAGCTCTCGGATAGTGCACGTTAGAGGGGTGGCACAACCTCCTCCTGGCTCCGGACGGGTGCCGGAAGGGCCCGCCCTTAGCTCAGGCTTTGCCCGGGCACGTCCCACGCTGCGGGACTGCAGCGCACCTGATGTAGCAAGGTCAATTGCGCTCAGGTGTGCAGACAAAGGGAGTCCTGGGACTAGAAGTCCCCAGCGGCGGCAGCCGTGGATGTTTGTGGGCTGCAGCGGCTCTTCTTGCGTGGATGTCAGAGCTCCTTGGGCAAGTAGAGCAGGGCTCCGGGTGCCAGCATCAGGTTCCTAGCCCACAGGCAAGATCAAGCAAGTTCCCAACGCTGCAGGACTGCAGCACATCTGATGTAGGGATGGTCAACTGCACTCATGGTGTGCAGACGCAGGGAGTCCTGCGACTATAAGTCCCCTGCAGACGCGGCGGCCGTGGATGTTTGTGGGCTGCAACAGCACTTCCAGGGTGGATGACAGTGCTCCTTGGCCAATTGTGGATAAGCCTTTGTTACCATGTTTAAAGCAGAAAGCACATGCACTTTAGCACTGGTTAGCAGTGGTGCAGTGCCCAGAGTCCTCAAGCCAACAAAAATGAAGTCAGCAAAAACAGGAGGTCTGCAGGAAAAAAGTCAGGGGTGACCCTGCAGAAAGAGCCATTTCCAACAATAAGAATATGTGCCATTAAAATGAAAATATGCAAACTTACCCGGAAAACGGGCCCCTGGAATGCTGAAAGTCTTTGCACCAAGATTAGAGATGGTTTCAACATCTACATGGCCCCCCTCGCTGCCATCGTCAGGCAGCATGGACTCAGAATAGTATCCTACGCCGACATCCAGCTCATCCTCTCCCTCACCAAGGACCCCCACACCACAAGACTCAGCTTCCAGGAAGGAATGAAGGACGTCGCATCCTGGATGAGCAGCAGCTGCCTGAAGCTCAACTCGGAGAAGACAGAAGTCCTCCTCCTCGAACCCTCCCCCTCTGCATGGGACAACAACAGTTGTCCCACTGCCCTCGGCAGCCCCCCACCCCACGGACCACGCCCGGAACCTCGACATCATATTCGACTCCTGCTTCACCATGACCTGACAGATCAACGCCGTCGCCTCCACCTGCTTCATCACTCTCCGCATCCTTCGCAAGACCTTCAAATGGATCCCCCCCCCGAATCCAGTAAGAATGTCACCCACGTACTCATAACCAGCAGACTAGACTATGGAAACGCCCTCTACGCCACAATCAACAAACCCCTGCTCCGCAAGCTCCAGATTATACAGAACACCTCAGCCAGACTCGTCCTTGGCATCCCTCGACACAAACACATCACCCAACACCTGCAAGACCTCCACTGGCTCCCTGTTGAGAAGAGAGTAACCTTCAAGATACTCACCCACGCCTACAAATGCCTCCACAACACCGGACCCCAATATCTCAATTATAGAATCTCCTTCCACGTACCCAAGAGAAACCTCTGATCTGTCAACCTCGCCGAATCCCTGCGCATCCGCAGAGCCAGAACAGGTGGAAGAGCCTTCTCCTACATCGCGGCAAAGACCTGGAATGAGCTCCCTATCAACATCAGATGCGCCCCAACTCTGCACACCTTCAGGAAGAGCCTCAAGACCTGGCTCTTCGGCTGACCCGGAGCTGCACCTCCCCCCCCCCCCCCCCAGTGCCTTGAGACCCTCACGGGGTGAGTAGCCCACTTCATAATTCCCTGATTGATTGAATGATTTCCTCAAACGGCTTTAAGGGTACAAGAACGTGGGAAATTACAATTATCCTGAGTACCCAGCAGCAATTACAAAAAAAACAGAACACTAAATAATTTCTCTTACACGGTGCAACGCGTGCCTGCTCCACCGCTAAGATCTTGTACACCGGGAAATAAAAAATGTATGTGGTACCCCGCACTGCGAAAAATAGATGCACGACTAAAGCATTTGGCATGTGGAAATGGAACTAGGAGGAAGGAGGTTGGGAGGGCTGGTTACAGTTTTATGTCTATTCTTACAAGGAGGAAGTATTCAAAGAAAGAGGCTTTGGTAATAGCACATTTATCATGTAACTCAATGGTTTTGACATCAGTCTTGTGCCAAGAAACACATAACCTCATTAGGTCGAGCCTAGCGTTGCAGCGCATGCGTTGCTCGCTTTGCGAGGCATGCAGTATTCAGTATAGTGTGGAAGCTTCGTGGAAGCTCCGCCCACTCTCCGCCCATCTTTTTTATTGGTTTAGGCCCTAAATGCTGCCTTCCGATTGGTTTAAGGCTTGTTAGTCCCTCCTCATGACGACCATGTTGTCATTGGTATCCCTCCAAGGCTACTGGCCCCTTTACTCTAACTATTTTCTTCCCGGTGCCTTCTCCCCCACCACCCCCTACCGGAGTCCATGCGTTCTCGCCCCCCCACCGCAGTCCGTGGATTCTCGCTCCCTGCCCTCCGCCCTCCCTCCCGTTTTCAATGCAATAGGTCTCACGTAAATGCGAGTCCTATTGATTGAAAATGCTTGTTTAAATCAGGCTCCCATCACATTGGAGGGTGCGGGGGGGGTAATCGGAAAGTGTTTTCAGACGTTCGCAAGTGGGTGGTTCATTGTTCACCGGCACCATGGGAATGTTTGCTTACAAGGAGTTTTGCCCATTATTAACCCGGAAATGTGGACAGTGGGATTGCTTCTGATGGGGTGGGGGTGTTATTTAGATATTCACCAACTATTCTTTTGCTTCGTATAGTGCCAACGTAACACATGGAAGCAACTTCATAGCGCTTGGGGATACATGTATAATACAGTGGGAGATGTTACAACATATACACTCTAACTGCAATATTGACACCCCTTTGTGCTGCGCCCCACTTAGAAAACTTCTGCCAAAGCCGGGGAGACGCCCGTCGTGCCTTACCTGCGAGGAGACGGGCGGGGAACACTGCCCGTCATTGTGAGCGCCGGGATCATCTCACCATGGTGGCAGCTGAACGCCCGAGGTGCCGAACGGACAGTGTCTTCAAGGGTAGCCGCTTCGCGCACGCTCACCTCTCTGCCCGTCCTAGCTTTCCACTGGGTACCTGGGCAACTCGCTTCCTGGACCGGCACCTTCGACTGCCCCTCCTCCCATTACATAAACGGAGTGAGAGAAGAGGGCTCAGGGAAAAAAAAAATCCGAAAAAAGAGCGGACTGCAGCAGAACGGAGGAAAATGTAACCCAGGGATGCTTCTGTGGTGGGGATTTTTCTGCTTCTGAAAATCACCCTGTCACAGTTATTAAAAATAGAATGGCTGCGTGTGGGTGAGCGCACACATATGTATGTTGTGCACGAGAGAGGGAGAGAAAGGGAGCACGAGGCTCTCTCGGCTTAATAAGCCAGAACCACTGCTGTGTTACCAGCCTTGACTGGCAGGTGGGGGCAGGCCTCAAAGGTAGGCTTGTTGATACGTTCTCATCTTGTGTTTGCCATCACCTGGCGCCCCTTGTCTCTGTGTGCGCAGCGCCCCCCTCCACTTCCTACCTTTGACCTCTTGCGCTGAACTGCTGGCTCTCAATACTCTCCTAATAGGAAATTGAAAGCAGGGCCAGACTGGCCGTAGCGGGCACCGGGCATTTCCCCGGTGGGCCGCTAGGGTGGGGGCCGGTTTTGGGCACCCTGAGGGCTGTTTTTGTTACCTGGGGCCGGCAATATCAGGCCCCCTGTAACAAAATCGGCCGAAGCCGGCCGTAGCAAACAGCTCGGCCGCACCCTCCTCCCCCCTCCCCCCTCCTGGGGGCCGGCCGAGCAGTTTGCTAGGGCCGGTTTGGGTTCCCAGTCCGGCCCTGGTTGAAAGGTTTTCCTGACATGCCTGTCTGTGCCTCTAAGGTCCAGGTTAGTGCAGTGAATTTGCTGTTCAGTGGAAACGTTTTTTTAGTGTTTATTTTTTCTGATGCATTTCTAATGTGTTTGAGCTTTTGTGCTTTTGTTTGGCTGCTTTGCAGACTTAAAATCCCATCATTAAACCAAAGGAGGGTTGGGAGAATCAAGCCAAGGGGTGTCTGCGACTTCAACTATGGACATGATTGGCCTGTAAAGAGGCAGGTATTTGTGTGCCATATTTAGGGGATAGAGGTTTAATCAGGGTTGTAACGAAGAGCCCTGCAGCCCTTGCCGGGGTGTGGGGGGCAAACATTCAGGGGACCCATTCACTCCAAGGTCAATGAATGTCTTTGAAATATGTCAGACTCAGGGGCCACACATCACATTCTGTAGGGGAGCCCCATCATTTTGCGTACCACACAATTATTTTCAGAAAGTCTTCTTTTTCACCAATTGAAGTCTGAAAAGGGGTTATTAACAAAATAAAAATGAGTTTGAATTGGTGAATCACAGGGTCAGTCAAGCAGAGTTCCCCTAACATGAGTGAGTGGAGCAAGCTCACATTTATACCTTAATGCTCATAAGTTTCAAATAGGGTAATGTGATCCATCCTTTAAAAAAAATACATGTAGGTGTCTAGTCTGTGCTCAAAAGGAAAAGTGAAATGACCTTCAAATGGTAAGGATATGAAAACATTTCAACGGAGAAGGCTAGCCTTCATTTTCTAGCATCAAATGCCAAGAAGTGGGAACAGCTAAACATCGGAGGGAGGGAGTTTCTTAGCACAAGCAAAAAAACATGGCTGGAGCGGGTTATAGTTACTACGTGTGGGTCTAGGTCTTCTGGTGTGGCGAGTCCAGGGAAGTCCAGGGGAGTGCTCCTTTTAGGAGCAAGGGCCATCACACGCCCCAAGGGGTGTCCTGCTTCATCGGGCAGCTCCTCGACATGTTTCATGCCTCTTACTGTCCACAAGGATCACAGCATTTCATCAGGACCAATTCAACTTCATCTACTCAAACAGAGATCGATTGTGAAATCTATACAAAGCATGCCCTCTATACCTTACATAAATATGTAGTGTGTTTCCTTGGGGCAGACCTGTGTTGGGTTGATTCTGCAGGATGCCTCCCATTGAGCAGTCCTTCCGGTAATGGGCCGCAGTGACTGATTAGGGAGAACATTGACGTTGAGTAAGAGGCATGAAACATGTTGACTCTTGACTTATACTAATCAGAGCCTAGATAGACCATTATATCTATCACCAGCTTGTAATTCACATTTTTAATCATGACAAAAGGATCCGACAATTAAAATAGTTTTTGGATCCTATTTAGTCATTTTTAGCACACATACACTCCCCTCATTTTACTCACACCTGCACACCACAGTCGAACACCACTTTTCTTGTCAGCTAAAAAGAAAAGAACTCTGGCAAAGAGCCCCCTTGAGGGCCGTTGGACATTGCAGCGCCGGCCCAACGAGGAGCTGCCCGATGAAGCATGACACGCCTTGGGGTGTGTGAAGGCCCTTGCTCCTAAAAGGAGCACTCCCCTGGACTTCCCTGGACCCGCCACACCAGGAGACCTAGACCCCCACAGAGGAACTGCACACTCCTCGTTTCCTGATTCATTTTAAATGGCTCGTGTGCTGGACCTCAAGCAAGCCCTAGTCCCTCCCTGTTTGATATTGAAGCGGGTTATAGTCACACTAATGCAATTATACATATTTCACAATTCCTCTCTTTATTTATACACGTGTATCACATCACTGTTATTCATCAATTAATTCACTTGCTTTTCCATATTATAACATTACAAAGCAGCATAACCTGGCATCCAGTCATTATTATCCAGGGTCCTCAAAGGCTAAAATGGGGAAATACCCTTCCTTGACTCTGAAAAGAGTTGAGATTGGAATAATACAGATTCAGACAAGTACGTAAGTCTGCAAAAAGGATTATAACAAGCATTTGCAATGCAATAGGTCTCGCATTTTAGAAACTTTGACCTATTGGTATTGTAAATGACAATGCCTTTTATTATTGCTGTTTTTTTAAACACATAAATAAAAGGCATTGTCATTTACAATGCCAATAGCTCAAAATCTCGCAATTGCGAGACCTATTGTATTGCAAATGCTTGTTTTTCATTTGCTAGCCCTCATCTCATTCCCCACCTCCCATACCCATGACGCTTTCTGCTGGAGGTGTTTCATTCACAGGAGGAATCCCCCCAAATCTCTTCTGGTACCTCCCCCCTTTTGATCCCCGGCGTCACTAATACTCATTCACAGCAGCCTGAGTGACACTGCACCAGGTATGTGAGCATTGTACTCTGCAATGCTGATTTAGGAGGCAGACAAAGGTACAATGTACTAAACAAACTATCACCTAACACTCTAAACATGAGCTTTTTTCTTATACACTCAAAAAAGCATTGTGTTTTGTCTACTTTACTTTATTTTTTCTTTGCCAGCTCAACAGATGACTACTTTGTTAGTGCATGACATTTCTGTAAATGTTTATAACAACAATACATTTTAAATATTAAAGTGCGACATATACAGTTAACAGCTCTGGTTCACATTTTTGGTTTACAGCATTTATATTCTGCATTTTAACTACAAATTCAGGCTTGCTCGGTTTAGAATTGTTTAGAGCTGTTGATAGTACCTTGGATCTTGCTTACATTGGAATTGCTATTGTAGGTCTGGGTAGATAAAAAGCCGAGTAGGAGTGACATTTTTAGATCAAGACTTTCGAAGGCTCAACCTTTTAGTTAGAAAAGGCTGAGTTGATAAGGAACGTTCAATGATAATGTCAACCAATAACCGAGTGCATTACCAATAAGGATGGGCAAAATTTGCATGATTTGGTTTTACTTAATTAAGCGAAATATTAGAAAAACTATGTGAAATTACGAAAAATGCTATACCTGCATTTGACACTATAGAAGTGGGACATATTTTGCGCTAAAAAAATCACACAGAAAACACAAGCACCGCAAATAGAAGCTGTTCACGTTCTGGTTATTCTTGTGCACTGGGGCCAAATTTTTGCCGCAAATGGCATGTAATTACGAGAAAAGGAGTAATTTGGGGAATTTTGCATTGAAAGAATAACACAAAATTCTGCAAGATTTTGCTGCGTAACAGAAATTTCACCTGGGCCTAACTGCCAGCAAGTTGTCAATTACTTGCAGCCATCCTGGGAATGTTACTGTTAGCAGAGGGGAGGAGCTTTACATACATATTGCCGAATATGATTTAGTTGACCTTGTCAATTTTTTCAGTGGGAGTGGCCCAACTCCTTGTGTTTGCTTTAGTGGCCCAACTCTGCCATCTTTTAGAGGGAAAGGCCATGTCTCCAATATTGATTATTTGTTTGTGACGAGGTTCTCAAAGGGTGAGGTAGTACAGAGTGAGTGGGGGACCACAACGCCCTTTTAGCTGTAGGACTCTTTCCAATAAGTAGACATATACATGCCCCAACAGCCGTTCTCATTACTCAACAATCGTCTGATAGCCTTGGCTTGTTTGGCATCTTAAAGATCCAGCAGATACCTTGACTTTAGTAAGATCACACATAGATCTGTTCCTTAACTGTCTTGCTGATACAGAAGGGGGTGACATGTTGGTAAATTACAATAGCTTAACCCTTGGTATCAGGCATTCTTTACTCAAGCCGTTCCGGCCTTCTAGGGAGAGCCAGCTTTGGTTTGACGGTCAGTGTTCTGTGGCTAACTGCAGATTAAGGAAAGCCCTAACTGCCACCCCTAGAGTTGGGTCTGAAGTGCGGGATGCCCACCAGTTTTATAAAATACCTTAAAACTAAGAAAGGCCAAATTCCACAGAAGGGACTGGGAGCTCTTAAAGCGTGCTGCAGTAGAGAATAACAATAACACCTTTTGGGATACCGTTAAAAGTATTAGGCTCAGAAACATCCCTGAAAGTCCTCTTTTATAGTGTAAGATATTGGGATATGGCCGAGTTTCTCATTTTAGCACAATATACCACATTGAGGCTAACGAGTAATTAGATACCTTATTGCACAGTAAGCCATAGGGTTCGTTGCCCTTTTTTGTGCTCCTATTTGAGGTAGAATTGGCCATACATCAGAACTCTGGTGGGAAAGCCCCAGAACGAGATGTGGCCCCAATCGACCTAATTAAATGTGGGGCCAATTTGTGGGGCACTTTGATCACTAACATCTTTGATTGTTCCTTGAATACTAACATTCCCAATTCCTGGGCTCTAAGTACGATCGTGCCCATCTTTATAGGGCGATCGAATGGCTTCTAAATGTTACAGGCCAATTTCTCTTATTGACAGTAAAGTTAAAATTAATGGTAGAGTGGTTTTTATTCGCCTTGCCACATGGGCAAAAGACAATAATATCCTCTCTCCCTTTCAGTTTGCCTTTCGCCCAGGGCCGGATAAAGTGGAGCAATGCTTAAATCTGAGCCTGATTGTCAATAAATAAATCTATGTCAGGGTTGTCCACTGTACCTGACCTTTATGTACCTATCCACAACCTTTGAGTGTGTGAATAGGTCCAAACAATGGCTGATGTTGTTAGATCTGGGAGTAGAGTTGTCTTTAGTGAACTTTTTACACTCACTGCACACCAGCCTTGCAGCGAGAGTGCGCTTGGGTGCTAACGGAGAGCTGACCCCTGAATTCTCCCTTGAGCAAGGGGTACGTCAAGGTGGTATTTTAACCCTGTTACTTTTTATCATTTACATTAATAGTCTATGTTCTCACCATATTATGAATCCTGTAGATACCCCCAAGATTGCTCATACTCAGGTACCCCATTGCTGTACGCAGACGGGTTTGCTGGGGCACACTGCTAATGCCTTGCGAATACTAGTCGACCGCTTTGTGTCTTTTATGAGTACCCTTGATTCATCCACCAATTTTGGTAAATTTCATTTTATGGCTAGTGGACCTGGTAAAATCAATATTTCTAAGTTTTCTATAATGGGCCAGTCACTCAGTAGCGTGAATGATTTTTGCTATCTGGGTGTAACGTTTAACTCCAAGGGCAGCTGGCAACCACACCTAACTAACGCATGCATAAAGTTTAGTAGGGCAGCTGGCCCTTTACTTACTATCCCCTTAGCTGTGTGGCAAGGGACTATCTCTCCTTTGTTAAATGTTTATAATGCTCAGTGTGTCCCATCCGCCATCTATGGGTCTGGGGCTATATTAATACCCGCTTTCTTCAAGCCGAAGAAAATCGTATCCTGCAGAGGATTATGTATCTACCACCGTCCATCCCCAGTTTTATTATAAATTCAAAGTTGCATTTGTAGTACATTACTAATAAGATCAAGCTGGCCCTTTTATTGTTGTGGGTCAGTGTTTGGTCTAATACAGAGGCATCCCTGAGCAGAAAATTAATTTCAGATTGTCTTAGTTTAGACATGGGACTCAATATCCCATGGTTGAATTATATTTCCAAAACTTTCTATGCATTGGGATTGTCTGCCTTGTTCACGATACCATAGAAGATTACTAAAGACGACAAGGCAAGGGTCAAGGGCCTTTTTTTCAGATTATTGCATGACAAGTAGGCTGAACTCTGAATTATCCAAAACTACTGTGTTGACCTTTTATAGATCTTTCTCATCTGTGGAACCTGCTCTATACTTGTCTGTAGATCTTACACATTGGGAGAGGTCTTTACTCTTTTGCTTTAGAGCAGGTAGGATCTGATGGCTTTTGTGCTTCTGGAAGGATTCTTGTCCTATGGGGAGCGTTGCTCCACCCTGTCCCTGCGATGGTTCTTCTGAGCAATCGCTGTTACATTTTATGTTTTTTTGTAAATTTTTCAATCATTTGTTTAGATTTTTTCTTAAACCTCTTTTAATTAATCTGGGCCATAACAAATGCAGAGAAGCATTATTCCACCTACAAGTGCTAAAAAGCTGCAATATATGTTTTAGGGTGGGTTCCTTTCTTTTAAGCTGCAGTGATCTGCAGAAAATCAATGGAAAGTTAACTTACGGCATTGTTTGTAAAAACTGTTACTCTGTACATGGTGTTGTTTCAAAAATCCCAAATTTTGAGTTATTCGAGGGTTGAGATATTGTCTGTAAATCGTTTTTATTATATCTTTTTTGTATGACCTGGATAATGACATATCAAATGACTTACTTATTTTGATCCTGTTTTTAAATTGTACTTTCTTTTCTTTTATGGCCTTGCTTGGCCGAATAAAGATGTTTTTTGATTTGATTTTTGATTGGCTTGTAGTTGACAAAGCGATTTTGCATCAGGAGAACAAAAAGCAAAGGAAATATAAATATTGTAGAATACGATTAACCCGCCCCAGATGAGTGACTCGGTCTTCCTGGGCCTCTTGGCCACCGCTCCACCAGCAACCATCAATAATACTTCCAGACCTTGGGTAGTGTACACGTGGCCACAGTTTATTAGCAGTAAGTCATAATCCACATGATTGATCACAAATCATCACAACAGTAATCAATCATTAATATGCACACAATCATGTTATGGCTTCAGCCACAAATCATTTTTTGTCCATTTGTAAGTCATTGATTCCCAGTCTTAAGCTGGTGTGTCATCACCATAAATCATCTTTGACAGCACCCTCCGGCTCAGTTCCAGTCCGTGCTGTGGAAGTAAAGGCCCCCTGGGGTTATGCGTTGCGGCTTCCCTTGCTACTCATGTGGACATCTGTGGCCCTGTCTGGTCGTGTCTGGGCTGCAAGTGCTGTGTCCGCTTGTATCCTCTTTTTTGGCTTTTCCTTTGCCCCTCAGTGTCCATGCCGTGAGGCATCCCAAGGACACCTTTGTGGCACTTATTTCCATCTGACGGCCTACCAGCCGTCCTTCCGTGTTATTGATGCCAGTTATTGGTGCTGCCTCCACCACTCTGTCGGTGGTTTCACGACTGCAGACAGCTCCCCCTTTCTTCAAGAAGCACCTATTTCTACGAAAACCCTACGAGTTTGTGAGCCCAGGCGATGCTTGGCTCAACTTGCCCATACCAACCTGAGAGGTGAACCCTGTCTTCTGAGTACCCCTCGAGTTCATGAGCCTGGACGAGGTTTCAGGCGGGACAAGTCCATACCATCCTGAAAGGTGGACCCTGTCTTTTGAGTAGCAGCCTGGTACCCTGGGGCCTTTACCCCTTGACTTGGTCCTTTCTCTCTCTCGTGGTCATTAGCACATATTGCTTCACCCCATCCCATGCTATTCTGCCTGAATGTTGTTAACTAGTTACAAGCTCAATTTGCTGCTGCCAGATCTGGCTCCATGAGACTGACTGAGAATCCGGAGTTGCCGGACTTCAGAATTCTCCCCAGGAGGGAGGGGTGGGGGATTGGGGAACTCAGTGTTGTACCCATGCACCTCTGTAGCCTGAGGACTTCTGGGTTAGCCATCCCTCCTGCTATCTTCTATTCATTTGCTAATTTGCCTGATTATTGGACACTACACTCATGTTCATAGCCCTAACACTGTCTGTTCCTATGTGCAGATATAGGAAAAACAACCAGAGGGCTTTCACCGAATTTGTTGATCTCAAAGCAGCACCGTACCCACCCGAGATGATGAGTTAAGTATAACTGCACTTGGAAAAGGCCCCTATCAGGAGCCATGAGATTCATATTGAGTGACTTGTGTTAGAAATCTGGTCTCTAGTTGGCAGAGGTTTGCACCCAGTCCAAGTAGGGACCACAATCCTAGTCAGGGTAAGCTAGATACAAACTTTAAATTAACCTGTGTTCCCCCTCTGGTAGCTTGGCACAGAGCAGGCAGGCTTAACTTAAGAGGCAATGTGTAAAATATTTGTGAAACACACACACACACACACACACACAGTAACACAATGAAAACACCACAAAATTACTCCATACAGGTTTAGAAAAATAGAGAATATTTATCTGAGTAACACAAGACCAAAATAACAA